>SJYV01037578.1:458625-477400 GCA_006410875.1 Neotragus pygmaeus | reverse complement strand
CCTGCCTACGCTCTGCCTGATGGGAGGGACGCACCCAGGCCCTGCCCAGCACGGTCCCAACTAGACGGGGCCACGTGGGTCTCCTGAGCCCTTCCAGGGAATCACTCGTTTCTTTCTTGTGTCTAAGGGCCCATCTCGAGGATCCTCAGTGGAGGACAAGCCACACAGCCCTAGAGACCATGTCACCCGGGAGCTCTGCATGGGCCTCGGGGCCGGGCTGTGGCAGGAGGCAGGGGTCTCAAGCAGCAGCCCCTTCCCTCACCCCAGGCCCAGCGGCGCCAGTTCCAAACCCCGTCCCTGATCTGGCCCTGGGTGAGCTGGGCTGGGGGCCAAGCCAGTCACCACAGGGCTCGAGGCCACCGAGGGTGTGAACAGGGCTACGTGGGGCCAGCTGTGGACCACTCTGCTGTGGGCTCCGCACGAAAGCCCTGGGCCTGGAGAGACGTATGTGGCTTCTCTAGGGTTGGGCTGGACCTGCCGTCAGGGGAGCACAAGCTGGGCTGCTCCGGGAGACCTCTGAGAAAGTGAGATGTCAGTCCAGGGACCGTCTGCGGTACGCTCTGATGCCCTCCACTAGGAACAGGATCTCCCTCCTGCTCATGTGCCTGTCACCATGACGGTGGCTATATGGAGAAGCTGCTTTCTCTTTGGATGGGGGGGGCAGCCCGCGGCCCCTGGGTTGCCTTTGGGCTCCAGGGCTTGGCCTGGGTAGGTCAGGGGTGTTGCCCAAGCAAGGGGCCTGGGTGCTGGGCTCAGGAGGAAGCTGGCTGCCGCCCGGCTTCACTTCCACACCGTAAGCACACAGGCCACATTCCGAGCTGCCTGCTCTGGGGTGCAGGCACTGGATGAGGCAGGGAACCAAGAGCTGCGCTCGCCCCGGCCAGCTGCCCCTCCCACACACTTAGCTCAGGTGTTACACTCAGCGCCTGCCATCAGCTCCTGGCAGACGCCAGCTCTGCTCTGCAGGGACGAGGGGCTGGCTCCAAGGCGCCCGGGAGAGCACCCTCAATGGCCATCCTGCCTGCCCCAGGTGGGCTTTGCCAGCGCACAGGCAGGTTCTGATGCCCTGTTCTAACCGGCCGCCTGAGCCCCGTCCTCCTCCCATTCTCCCATTCCTGATGTTCCAGAAGCATCCCTGGGTGCCCCCCCGCCCCCCTTCCCTCCCCAGGGGCAGCTCCGCGGCCTCCCTGCAGGATGGCGCACGCTCACATGTGAAGATGGGGCACTCGATCAGCTGCACCAGCTTGTCCACCTCCGTGAGGAAATCCACGGTGACCTCCAGGTCCCCGCTGGGAGGGCGGTCAAGGAAGCCTCACTGCCGGCCAGGGCAGCCCACCTGCCTGAGGGGCTGGCCATCTTACTNGAGTACTTTGGCCACCTCATGAGAAGCGTTGACTCATTGGAAAAGACTCTGATGCTGGAAGGGGTTGGGGGCAGGAGGAGAAGGGGACGACCGAGGATGAGATGGCTGGATGGCATCACTGACTCGATGGACGTGAATCTGAGTGAACTCCGGAAGTTGGTGATGGACAGGGAGGCCTGGCGTGCTGCAACTCATGGGGTCGCAAAGAGTTGGACATGACTGAGCGACTGAACTCAACTGAACTGATGGGATCAGATGCCACGATCAGTTTTCTGAATGTTGAGCTTTAAGCCAACTTAAAATTCAATAAAATGTGTTCTTTTAAAAAATTTTATTTAATTGGAGGTTAATTACTTTACAATATTGTGGTGGCTTTTGCCATACATTGACATGAATCAGTCACTGGTGTACATGTGTCCCTCTGTCCCAAACCCTCCTCCCACCTCCCTCCCCATCCCATCCCTCTGAGTTTTCCCAGTGCACTGACTTTGAGTGCCCTGTTTCATGCATCAAACTTGGATTGGTCATCTATTTCACATATGGTGACATACATGTTTCAATGCAATTCTCTCAAATTTTCCCAGCCTCATCTTCTCCCACAGAGTCCAAAACTTCGTTTTTTATATCTGTGTCTCTTTTGCTGTCTTGCACATAGGGTCGTTGTTGCCATCCTTCTAAATTCCATATATGCATTGGTATATGGTATTGGTGTTTTTCTTTCTGACTTCCTTCACTCTGTATAATAGGCTCCAGTTTCATCCACCCCATTAGAACTGACTCAAATGCATTCTTTTTAATGGCTGGCTAATACTCCATTGTGTATATGTACCACAGCTTTCTTATCTATTCATCTGTTGATGGACATCTAGGTTGCTTTCATATCCTGGCTATTGTAAACAGTGCTGCGATGAACATTGGGGGTACACATGTCTCTTTCAATTCTGGTTTCCTTGGAGTGTATGCCCAGCAATGGGATTGCTGGGTCATATGGCAGTTCTATTTCCAGTTTTTAAAGGGATCTCTACACTGTTCTCCATAGTGGCTGTACTAGTTTGCATTCCCACCAACAGTGTAAGAGGATTCCTTTTCCTTTTCCACACCCTCTCCAGCACTTATTATCTGTAGATTTTTTGATAGCAGCCATTCTGAACATTGGGAGATGGTCATTGTGGTTTTGATTTGCATTTCTCTGATAATGAGTGACATTGAGCATCTTTTCATGTGTTTGTTAGCCATCTCTGTGTGTGTCTTTTTTGGAGAAATCTATGTTTAGTTCTTTGGCCCATTTTTTTATTGGGTAATTTATTTTTCTGGTACTGAGCTGCATGAGCTGCTTATATATTTTTGAGATTAATTTTTTGTCAGTTGCTTTATTTGCTATTATTTTCTCTCATTCTGAAGCCTGTCTTTTTACCTTGCTTATAGTTTCCTGACTTCTGCAAAAGCTTTTAAGTTTAATTAGGTCCCATTTGTTTATTTTTTGCTTTTAATGTCCATTACTCTGCGAGGTGGGTCATAGAGGATCTTGCTATGATTTATGTCAGAGAGTGTTCTGCCAATATTTTCTTCTAGGAGTTTTATAGTTTCTCGTCTTACATTTATATATTTAATTCATTTTGAGTTTATAAAATGTGTTCTTTTATCAACTATACACAAAAATAGACTGACAAATTTTTCTATTCTGTATATTGAACATGAACATGTGAAGATCAATTTTGACAAAGCTGTCAATGAATCTATACAATCAAAGCTTGAAGAAAGTTCTAGGAGTTAGGAATATTCTGTTTTCTGATGAGTGTGCTGGTTACATGGCTGTCTTCAATTTCTTAGAATTCATTAAGCTATATCCTTACTTGTGTACTTTTCCATATACAGAGTACCCTTCAATAAAAAGATTCAAAAATATAAATTTTTAAAATCTGAAAAATTTCAAAAAAAAAGGATATAGGAAGAAAATTAAGAATAAAAATCAACCATAATCCTGGAATTCAGAATAATTACTATTAACATTTTAAGGTAGGTGCTTCACACATAATTAAGATCATCTCAAATATATTACTTCACAAATATTTCTTTTTTCACTAAGCAAATATATTTGTAAGAAGAATCTCATGCTGGAGAACATTTTTATAAAACATGATTTATGGATATACTATAATTTCCTCAACTAGTCTCTAATATTTTTACAAATAGAAAATTTCCATAAATATTTAAAAATTACCACAATAAATTCTTTTGTATATATCTCTCGATTCTTGAGCAAGACAAATTCAAGTAAGTTAAAAAGTTTAAAGTTTTTGATGCACATTTTTTTCAATTTCCCTTCAAGATTTGAGTTTATTTTGCTCAAATCCTCAGCAACATTAAGAGTACTTTTAGAAAATCTGTACATATTGCTGTTGAAAAGGCTTTTTCTTTCAAATGCTACTTTTTTTAGTCTGGAGCTTGAACTTTGTTTTATGCTATTAGCTATCTCTGTTTCTTTTTTTGGAATGCCTCTTCCTAGGCTTGGCTAATTTCCCACCGCACCCCCCACCCCCAATTAGAGCATTTTACTTCTCTCAGACTTTTCTACTTTGCTGTCTCCTGTTATCTCAACTCAATTTCATTCCAACTAAAACCCAGACTCTGCTTGCTTTATGAACTAACTTCCTTTTCATCCACTGACTCTTTTGGCATGTGACCTCATTTATGTTTCTGGTTTGACTTGTTAAACTTTCTCTGGGTTTTAAAAGCTTATAATAATCAAGCTTACATGTGGAAAGACAGTAGCACTTGGTGGTAGAAGCAAAAGAGATTGAATATAAACTCTACCCAAGCCTAAGGTCATGAAACAAACCTAATTCTCGCTACCATTGCCCAAGAGTCACTATACTTAGTCATCTTATATTATAATTAAAATTGCTGACCCCAAAATTGTGGCATCATAGTTTTAATAGATGGAGCTTTTTAGTTTGTATGGAACATCTGACTTGTAGATGTCACATAAAATAGACACACTCTATTTGTCATATACAAGTAGAGTTGTATGTATATTTTTTTCTAAAAGCCTATAAAAGCAAACAAACATACTTTTTATTTCTCTTATTGAACTGATATCCATTAGGGGGAAAAAACCCCCACTATTTTCCACCAAGTGCAGATTGCCTGCAGTTTCTTCTTATGCTTTGCTCCCTCTGGATCCCATTTGAGATAGGCTGCATGTGATCTGTATTTTTGTCCCATCTCCTTGAAAGACGACTTTCACTTTCTGCAGTGACCAAATTCCTGCTGGGAGTGGCTCACCCAGGCAAGGCAGCAGAGTGGGCAGCAGGCAGTTTTCCGTTTTATTCTTGATTTGCAGTATGCCCTGTGGCAAGCCTTAGTGCTTTTCCTCAGTTGGTCCTGAACCTTTACCTTCCTTTCTGTTTTTTTTCCCTCACTTATTCCATGGTTTCTTTTCTTGCTGTCATTTGCCGTGGGCTGGGGGACACAGAGCTTTTGAGGGAAATGTAAATTGCAGGCAGCACTAAGTTCCGTCTGTTTTCTCACCGGAAAGCAGCATTTCAGAGGGCTGCACTGGTGACAGGGCTCTGCAAAGCCAAGCCGAGTTCAGGCATATTCCCTGTTCCCAGGCCCTGGTTGTGTAGAAGTGGGACTTTCTGAAGAGGGGGCATTTGAGAGGGAGGGGAGGTAAAGGGCACTTTCAGAAGCAGATGCTCCCAGCTTCGGATGGAAAGCCGCTCTAATCAGAGTTCAGCAGTCTTGCAGACAATCCACAGCTTTGGAGAGAGACCAACAAAACAGTCTCTTTGCCCAGTCAGTGCATAAATGTGAGAGGCTTGCCTTAAGTGTGTGTGCAGGACTCTAGTGGGCTAAAAATGTTATGCAGAGTAAAGTAAGGTATTGTTTAGGTTTTAATGAAGGCAACCAGTTTTTCACAACAGAAGTTCTGTTGCTGAATCCCCCACTACCCCCGCCCCAACATTCAGTTCCTCTGCCCCTGCACCTGCTTTCATTTTTGGCTTCTTGGCACCGATGTTCACAGAGACATCAGCTGGCAGTGGCAAACTGCTAAAAGCTCCCCTGCAATGCAGCTCTGCAAATGCCAGCCATTTATCCACTGGTGCATGCCAGCTGAACGTCAGGTCTCCCTGTCTCCCTCCAACCCCGATCCCATCAGCCCCCCAGTTTTCCTTCCAAATGACAGTAAACGATCCCAGCCAAGCAGTGGTCTGGCCCTTTGAGTATCCATTAAGTGTGGTCACATCTATTTGCTGCATCTATTTGCTGTGATTATAATATTTTGATCCAAAGAGTCTTGCAGAAAATTTAGATGACAATACTATTTATTCTATTCAGTCAAAGCTCTCGGCCCACAGGCTCATTTCTCTCTCCTCAGCAGATGGTGGGATAGTTTCTTGAGGTCTCTTTGACTTGAAACAGCCTTTTTGTTTTTGTTGCTTATTGAGAGTCAGTTGCCTCAAATTCACTGAATAGAGACATCCATGTCTCAGTCTAAGCTAAGCCCCAAATGATAAATACTGACTTCAAGTTGGGGGCTGAAGGACAAGCTGGAAAGGCAAAGGGCTGCTGGAAGTTAAGTATTCAGCACAAAGCTTTGCAGTTTCAAAAAACGATGGCTTTATATTCTCCATTCAGCACAGCGATTCAGGCTGGAGACTGAGAAAGTGTGAGAAATCTGTGAGAAATTCAACATATATTTATTTTTCTTGGAAATTAGAGAATATCTTCACAGTGTACACTCTGAAGGGCTTTTGTTTTGTTTTGTTGTGTTTTTAATGATCTAAACCATCTGGGGAGTTGATAAAGAATGTGATTTTCACAAGCTGAGCTAGCAAAGCCTATTGCTAAATCCCAAACCTTTATCCAGCCTACAGATAAAACCAGGGTGGGAGAACTTCCCTTCCAGCTCCAAAATACTAGGATCCCACGTATGCCAAATGCTTCAGTCTCTGGGTGGTAAGAAAAATACAGAACTGACTAAGAGAACCTGGCCCAAGCATGCAGAAATGTATGGTACTTTATTATTATTTTTTTTAATTGGTGGAGGTCACACTTAGAGAATTTGTCTGAAAACCAAATCAGCATTGTATTTTATCCAATGCCTCCAGGATCTTTTGTGATTTAGGAATAAGAATCAGCACATGCAAGTGTTTCTTAATCATCTGTTTCTCAGATCTGGAGTTCAAAATCTATCTAAAGAGAGCACATAGAGAATAATACAGGGATACTCTGATTATGGTGGCCATCTTACAATAATTACAATCTCATATCAGAAGGTGTATGAACTTGGGGTTTTTGACAAATGAGGGTTTGCACTTAGTATTTGATCCAGGAATATGGATAAGATAATCAGGAAACGTCCTTCCCGAGAATAGGCCATACAATGGAAGTATAATCATGTCATGGTCTTTGATACTCCCCTCTTTTTCCTCTGAGTTTGATTTCTTCTTTTCNACGGATCTTAGTCGGCAAAGTAATGTCTCTGCTTTTGAGTGTACTATCTAGGTTGGTCACAACTTTTCTTCCAAGTGAGTAAGCGTCTTTTAATTTCTGGCTGCAGTCACCATCTGCAGTGATTTTGGAGCCCCCAAAAGTAAAGTCTGACATTGTTTCCACTGTTTCCTCATCTATTTCCCATGAAGTGATGTATATATATAATATTCAGACAAGGTAAATAACTTTCCCAAGGTCACAATCAAGTCTGTAGCTGCAGAGCCCTGAGCATTAAGTTATAAGAAGTTCTCACCTAATATTGTGTTGTGCTCTAGTTCCACAGGGAGCTTTCTATGTGTGGATAGCAGACCTAGCCCTGATCTCCTGAATCAGGATCTCTAGCCCTGGGATTAGGTATGTAGATTTTAAAAACCTACCTGACAATTTTCAGGTTGGAAATCCCTGTTTAAGACGCCATCTACCAAAACTACCAAAACAAAAAAAAAAANACCAGACCTAGCCCTGATCTCCTGAATTAGGATCTCTAGCCCTGGGATTAGGTATGTAGATTTTAAAAACCTACCTGACAATTTTCAGGTTGGAAATCCCTGTTTAAGACGCTATCTACCAAAACTACCAAAACAAAAAAAAAAAACCCCAAAACCAAGGGACTAGGAACCCAAGTTTGTCACAGAAGTGTAGTCAAGATGGAGAAATATTTATCTTTGTACAGTTCTTCTTTTCATTTTCCACTCTTCCTGTAATTAGTCAGAACTATTTGTATCTACTGAAGGTGAGCTTGGATTATAAAAGCAGCACATTAGGGGAAAACACAATTTATGTTCATGTTTGGCGTTACCAACGAGGCTCTAGAGAATCTTCAGGAAAGGCCTGGAGGGGAGGAGAGCACTGATTGAAAAGAGTCAGAGAGGGGTTGCTGCTTCACGCAGATGGCAGGCAGAGGTAGGAAAGGTGAGAGTGAGACAGGGACCCCATCTGCTCCAGCTAATATGGAGCAGAATGAAGAAAAGAAACGGAGGGTTGGTGATGACATGCTGACAGCATGCAGAGGAAGAGGAGGTTAACTCTGCCTTGTGACATCTGAGCGAAGACTTGAAGAAATTAGCCTTGGAGTTGAGCATTGATGATGTATATGGTTTTTTTGCTGATAGAGAGTGTGGGAAGGAGACTGTGGGCCTCTCAGTTAGGCAGTATAGGATTAGTTGTAGACAGGCTTTCCTGGGCTAAGCAAAGCAGACTCAAGGGAAAAATATTCTCGTACTTTCAAATTTTATTTTCTACCAAACTGAAAGATAGAAATGGATAATATTATCACAGTAAAAGCTTGCAATGTCTGGCAGATCACTTTCACCAGGAAGGTTCCTAGCTGAGATGTCTTTAGTGACACCTCATTTTCCTCTGATGGTCTCCTCTTCACTCCCTTTGTCCACCATTCCTGATTCTATGTTCTGAAGCTGCTGGGTTCTCAGACCTACTCTCTACTTCTAGTAACTCAAGTCATTAAACTGAAAATAAAGTTGCCTGTTGGTATCTAAGGGGCATTGCTTCCCAGATCAGTGTAGATACCAAAACTTGCGAGTCTCTTACATAAACTGTCCTTACATAGAGCCAAGCCTCTATACCTGCAGGTTCAGCATCTGCAGATTCAACCAAGCATAGACAGAAATTCAAATTTCAATGAAGATTGAAATTCTGTTAAAATGCTCTGTGCATCTTCACTGTGGAAGTAGAAAGATAAGGCTCCAATCTTTGCAGTCCAACATTCAGTGACTCATTAGTAATTAATGGGGGAAAAGATCTGATATAAAATTTGAAGAATAGTTTATAAAAGTGACTTTTAAGATAATCTAATGTTCTATTTTGTAGTCTACTGATATTGAGGCCCAAAGAGGTTAGATAATTTGTCCTAATGTGGGTCAGCTGGTAAAAGAATCCACCTGCAATGCAGGAGACCACAGTTTGATTCCTGGATCGGGAAGATCCCCTGGAGAAGGGATAGGCTACCTACTTCAGTTTAATGGACTTCCCCAGTGACTCAGACATTAAAGAATCTGCCTGCAATGCAGGAGACCTGGGTTCAATCCCCTGAGTTGGGAAGATTCCCTGAAGAAGAGGATGGCTACCTACTAGAGTATTTTTGCCTGGAGAATTCTATGGATAGAGGAGCCTGGTAGGCTACAGTCCATGGGGTCTCAGCGTCTGACACAACTAAGCAACTTGCACTTGCACTTTCAATCTGGAAACTTCTATAGGTCAGAAATGAAATTTGGTCCTGAATCTAAGACTAGTAATCCTTGATACTTTCAAAGGGAGGGGAGGGGAGGACAAGGGAGGAGTAAGTGGCCACACTTGGGTAAGACTTTGTAGGTTGTACCTCTTCTACCTACTTTACCAAAGGACCAACCCTCACTCTGAACTTGGTGGTTTATTTCACCTAATTTACTTTTCCAAACCAAACCAAAATCCCACATACTATTAATTCTATGTCATCACACAATATAATTTATCTACCTTGAATTCATTATAGACCACACCAGGGAGTGACAGAGGAACTGGGTAGGCTCAAATTTAATAAAACTAGATTGTAATTAGCAATAACGGTCTTATACAATATCACATTAAAAATTGTTGACAAAATGAGAAATCATTTTCTTCCCATATTCATGTACTTGGTAAGGAGCATGAATATGCCATCAAAGAATTAATGAAATTTGCAAATCCATTTTTAGAAATCAGAGCTATAGAATGGGGGTTCAATAATAATAAATGACTTGGAAGAATATATTTAAATTTTTGAATAGCAGTTCTTAAATTACAGATGACTGTATCTGTAGGTAGAGAACCTTAATACTATTAATACAAAAAGTTATGTCTAGAAAAAAAAGAGGCATAAAGTCAAGCTAATCTTTGGTTGATTTACAAGGTAATATTGCAGAAAAGGATATAACATGAAATTGAAACTGGACAAGAAAAGTCAGTATTGGGAATTAAAACTGGATTTTCAGAAAAATATAGAGAAAGAAGAGGTAATTCAAAACAAGGACAATGGAGTGATTATATTATTTGGAGACTAGTGTACCTGAAAGTAACACAAACATTGTGATCAAAGATTTGGTTAGGCCAAGACTAAAGTCATAAAGTATGAATAGACATGGTAAACAGAAAGGGGAAAGTACAATGAAATAAGTCTAAAAAGAGGACATTTTGAAGATATTTAGAGAAATTTCTGCTCCAGTTACTATGAAAAAAAAAAAACACACATGTAGAAGTCTCATGGTTGAAGATATGTTTCTGTATGTGAGAGAGCAAAAGAGACACAGATGTATAAAACAGTCTTTTGGACTCTGTGGGAAAGGGAGAGGGTGGGATGATTTGGGAGAATGGCACTGAAACATGTATAATATCATATAAGAAACGAATCACCAGTCCAAGTTGATGCAGGATACAGGATGCTTGAGGCTGGTGCACTGGGATGACCCAGAGGGATGGTACGGGGAGGAAAGTGGGAGGAGGCTTCAGGATGGGGAACACGTGTATACCCGTGGCAGATTCATGTTGATGTATGGCAAAACCAATACAATATTATAAAGTAATTAGCCTCCAATTAGAATAAATAAATTTTAAAAAAGAAAAAAAAATGAACTGGAATCCTAAAATTTCTAAAGAAAAAAAAAATCACATGATGATTGGGTTTGTTACATTTATCAAAAACCGAGTTACCAAAACAGTTACATATCTTTGTAAAGGCAGGTTTGAGAGTCAGTACAAAGTTAAGCAATACTAATCTAATGAAATTTAAGCTACAATAGAGTCTTTTGATAAATGAAGAACTATATTATATTAGTCCAGTTTTAATGCCTGGCTTGTCAATACTGCTGTCAGACTCCACCCAGCAAGAGTGCCTCTATCCTGGGCTCCATATTGGGAGTGCCCAATGCTGGCCTTCCTGAGCCATTCCCCCTCCACCAAGACAGGTGAGTGAGCCTCCAGGGTTCTTTCTCTCCTGTCATCTACATCTCCTCTTCCAAACTTACTCCAGGTACCCAAGACCAGAATTTCTTCCCCTGGATTCCCTGTGGCAGGCCTCTGCTGGCCTCTTTTTCAGGTCCTTCTTTCAGGTAGATGGGAGGTACTAGGCACTAGGCCTAAGGGAATGTTCACGAAGGAAAGCAATAGACAGAGCTTGTGAGAATAGGCTAGAATATCTGCTGCTGCATGAGGCCCCTCATGAGGCAAGAAGGAGCCCTGAATAGACTGGAGATCCAGTTACCACTCTCTGAAAGTCACCGTGTTCCTTGCAATATCTCTAAGAAATCTCAGACTTGTACACATGTACCTTGTCTTCCAGATCATTATATATATATATATATATTTTAAGATTTGAAGATACAGCACATTTAATTTAAAAGTCATTAACTTGAGTTTCGTATTTTAATTATTTAGACATATGGTTTGTGGTCTTGCCCTGGGCCTGCAATATTTTTAGAGGCAGACTTTTTCCTTGCTCTTTCCCAGACTCTTTGAAATTCCTAAGTACAGAGACTATTCCTATCAATTCATTGATTTTGAATTGTACCTGACAAGAGGCTTCACCCATGTAAGGGGATTCAGATTGAAGAAGGGAAAATAAGGATACAGAGTCTGAAGGTAAGAGAAATGAGGCAAATATTTACTTTTCATTAATCCACCCTATTTCTCTGACTTCCCCACCACAGAAAGGAACATTCAGGAGCCTTCCTCCACACTCAGAACCTGTAGCCTCAATGAACAAAGTCACCAGGACTGTACCCAGTATTTTACAACTTTGCAGCCTGTGTTTCATATACTAGTGGGGTCCTTGGAAACCTCACTTAGCCTGTGGTTAGAATCTCAAGGACAAAGCAGTTTGAGTTCCATTTGGCTGTTTCTCCCCCGCAAGGAAATGAACAGATGCTTTAGAACTTCTAACTTCATATTTTTGGACACTGCATATTTCAATAAAAATTTATTGCTCCTTTTATTGAGGTTTTAAAGAACTGTTGATAATATATTTTCAGTGCTTAGTTTTTACACCTTACTAAAGAAAATGGACTTCTTTCCAGTGGCTCCTGTATGACCCAGTGAGTCATTCTTTTTTCTTAACAAAAATTAAATTATTTTTTTAGTAGTACCACACTTCATTCTTAGCCCTTTGTAGGTCATTCTTAATATGTCCTGTATCATAGTAGTTTTGTACGGGTGTTGGTGGTTTAGTCGCTATGCTGTTTCCAACTCTTGGACTCCACATATTGAGCCCGCCAGACTCCTCTATCCATGAGATTTCCCAGGCAAGAATACTGGAGTGGATTGCCATTTCCTTCTCCAGTGGGATCCTCCCAACCCAGGGATTGAACCTATGAATCCACATCTTCTCCATTGCAGGAGGATTCTTTTACCACTGAACCATCAGGGAGGCCCACATTACACAATTAAAAAAAAAAAAAAAAGGTGCTCTTCATCTTGAATTCTTCCTGGAAAACAATGATGGTGTTTTTCCTGTCTGTTGCTATTTATGTATATCACTCTGTCTCAGCAAATGGTGAATTTGGACTGGGGTCATTAATGCAGTGATAATTATCAGTAAATTAATGAACCAGGAACGTATTTATATTTTGTTGTTAGTTGTAATTCTGTGTTTATGAAACTGAGGCTCCTTTGTCTCTTAAGGTATTTCTGGTTGACTATCACAGATGATGTCCTTTGAATTCCTTTGCATAGTTACATTTGCACAAGATTTACTGAAGCTAGGAAATCATTACCCTTGTTGACACACTGGTCAAAAGACCTCCAATTCACAAATTTTCCTAGAATCTCTGTTTGCTAACTATAGGTCTGGGACAATTTTATAAGCTCCCTGAGCTCTAGTTTCTATGTCTGTAAACAGAGTGGTCTCAGCTATTTCCTAGGACTGCTATAGGCTAGAGATGCTTTTAAATGTTCCTGACATGCAATTTGTAAACAGTTAAGTGTGGTTTTCTTTGCCTTTGCCTTTCTACTTTTCCCCAGCAAAATATTCTCCATTAGACACTACCCAAAATAGTGTTTTAGCCCCTAAATTGAAGAATCCAACTTCAGTTGCCTACACTAATTTCTTAGTTCTGAATTGACCACCTTGCAAGTGGTTTGATGATTTTGTATTAGGACTGACAGAAAAGTGGTTTTTCTTTTGGCGTATTATTTATCATTTGTCCTGATCTTATCAAAAAGAAGAAATATTTCTTTCATTTTTTATAACAGATAGGAATAGCAATTAGAGGCAGTTATAATCCTGACCCTCAGTAGTAATTCAGTCCACTGTGTGACAGAACTGGGTGGAAGATTACTGGGAGATTATAAGTGGTGTGCACTTGCTGAAAGCAATTCCTCCTATTAGACAGTGATTCACTGGGTATCTTGCACAAGACAGAGAAAGAAATACCAACACACTAACACTGTATTTTTGTCTTATAACCTATTTCCATAAATGATAACTTTTAGATATAATCCTCCCTATCCTACACACAATTCAAATTTTCCCAGGAAAGCATAAAAAGACCCATAATATTTCCAAGAGGAAGACTTTACTGATACATGACTTTATCAGTGACATCAAAAGTATCTGTTCAAAGACATTATAAGTTCATCTGGAAAATGACTTCTTGGAATGGATTGCATTTCAAAATTCCTCATCATTCTAACATAAATTATAGGTATTATCTAGATTTACTCTTAATCCCAAATTATTTTGTGTTTATCACAAATCAAAAATGAAAGCATCACTTGGCTTTTATGCATAATATTCTGGTTAACTTAATTCAACCTTACATTTAATACTAGTTGACTAGAAAAGTAGGATTGAGTTCTTGCATCTTCCTACTTCTTTACAAAGTGTCAGTAGGGGGAGAGGAAGCTCCTATTCTGAACCTTTTAGTACACTTCATATTTTCAGAAAACAAAACCCTATCCTTTCTCCTATATAATCCTCATATTAACATATATTATTGACTAAATGTCTACTTTGTCTACATTGATGTCCCAGATGAAGTAGTCATGGATCTTTGTGCAGCAACAAGGGAATATGTTTAAGTTGATTTATCTCAGGGAAGGACCATAGTAAGTAATATAACTTGGAGTTCCTGAATTTGTCAGGTTGGGAAGAATTGCCATAATTTTAATTGCAAGCTGGCTAAAAGAAAAACAAACCCCCTAGATTTTCCTCAAGTTTCTAATCTGTATGTTTCTGGTGTGCTCCTCAAGAAAGAAAATCCATTCTTTCAATCTTCTCTTGTTGTTTCTTACCACCAAATCTTATGGGAATGCTGTGGATTATGACTACTCTGCTTGAGAGTCAACCTTTCCAATTTTTATATATTGCCCAGTGGTAGACAGTAGGAGTGTTCCTCTGGACAAATTCCATCTCTATGGACAAAGGTAACCTTTTTCTAGGTTTTCCCTAGAGCAATTTTTCAAAACTCTATGATCAGCTATCAATGTAATTCCCAAAGAATGAGCTCTTTAGTCATGAACAAGCCCACACATGGGGCCTCAACATTACAAACACATTGGAATTCATACACTGAAATGAGGTGAATACAAGTCCTCACTGCTGTCTGTATGCAAAATTATAGCAAATATAACACATAAAACTCTTTCAGAGGTGGTAATAATGAAAATCCTTATTTAGAAAAGAAACCATTTTCAGAATGAAATGTAGAATTACACATGCAACTCCTTACCTGCTGACTTTTCTAACATGAGTTGTACTGCAAAATTCTTGAATCTTTGGAGACAAATCCTCCCCTTTGAGAGAACTGGCAGGGAGTTCTGGTCGCTTTTACATATGGTACCCATTGGACAAAATATTTAAAGGCACCACTTGCCTCCCTGTGATAAAAGACATTTTGGCACAAGACTCTGTAGAAAATTGGGTACTAAATAGAAATCTAAAACTCATGACCATCAAGAAGGGCAAATTCTACTCTTTCTAAATGTAAATGTATATAAATGGTCATTTATACACATAGGGTTCAGGCATTATATTAATAAGACTAAATAGTCATGTACAGCAACAGTTCAAATATGCTCTATCCTTTTAAAGTGTATTCTTATTTGATTTTTTAAAACAGAATCAGGAGATTCTAGTCTCTGAGCAGATTGGATACTTACTTCAGTTGAATTAGTTTGCTGCTTATTTATTCTTGGTTACTGAATATCAGTGTAAGATAAGAAACTAAAAAGAATGATATAGAATAATGAAATTTTTCTGAGAGAGTTACAGAGAATTTGAACCTTTTCAGTATCTTTCAACTAGAAGATATATCTAGTACCAGGGGTTGGCAAACTATGGCATACAGGCCAAGTGGTCTTGCTGCCTATTTCAATAAAGCTTTATTGAAACATTGCTATGCCATTCGTTTACATGTTGTCAATAACAGAACTTTGTTGCTACAGACTGGATGGACCACAAAGGTTAAAGTACTTAGCGCTTTACAGAGAAAGTTTGCCAAGCCCTGATCTAACATGTATCTATCTTTCTTGTGAAAATATTTTATAGACTCTTGAAAGAAACAGACAAATATATATGTACACAAAAAGAGAAAAAAAGCTATACTCTGAAATTAGATCATCTTCCTACATTCATTCAGTTGGAGTGAATATGAGGGTAGGTAAAGACTTTAGGAACAAGAGGACAGGGTCATTTGTGTATGTGCTGATGGAACGGTCAATTGTCTCATCTCCATCTGTTGTAGTGCAGTTTCCCAAGAAAACGCTCTTGGTTTTAACCAGACCGAAAGTGGAAGACATAAGGCCCACTGACTGCTAATCATGTTGCTTGAAAAAGAGAAAAAAAAAATAAAAGAATGTTTCTCTTTAATCATCTCTTCCTGTAAGTGGATTGTTTGAGATATGAAAAAATAGCTGAAGCAGCCTGGAGAATCAGGCTTAAAAAGCAAACAAAGCCGGCATGCTCTAAGTTCAAAAGGTCTATGGCATGTTCGCTATCAATCACTCTATCCATATTTTAGTTAACCTTCTGTAAATATTGTCATGTACAGTGCTTTGGACAGGCTAATGTGTTGTGATGTTTTGTTAGTGGACACAGAGACAGTAACACAGAAAGTCATCACCAGACAGGAAGAGGAGGAGGCAGATGAGGGAGACACAGAAAGGCAGAGCCTAGGGTGTGTGAGAGAGGTGAGGCCGGGACACTGTGTGGAGCTGACTTCTTCATTAGCAGAATCTGGAGCCAGGCCAGCACATTCCGAAGGACTATAGTCGACTTCGGCAGCCTATCAGTCTCTCTCCCCTGCCCCCACTTCCCCTCTTCTCTCTCTCTCAACTTAAAAAGAAAGCATATAATCTTTTTTTTTTTTTTTTTCCACATTAGAAAGCATTCCTTTCCATTAGAAAGCTGGTCTGCAGAAATGGTAAATCTCTTTTAGTTTTGGATAATCACAGGGTATCTTTCCACTCGGCCCTCTACTTCTTTACTTTTAGTTAAGAGCTGTGGCTTTCCAGTTTCCCCTGCTTTTAGGGTGTCATTCCTCCATGTTGCATGTAGTTGGTGGTTCCAGGATGTGGGTATATGTCTCCTCACTTCCTGTCATCCCCAAACAGCCACAAGGCTATTTGGGCTGAGGTTCTGGGGCACCATCTCTTCCTCACACGGGTTCCTGTTCTGCTTCATGGAAGAACATCACTATCACTGCCATCGCTTGAACTCGTGGGTTTTCTTCTTTCTCTCCCTCCCTTTCTTCCTTCCCTTCCTCCATGTCCCTCACTGTTCCTTCAGCTTTTTGCTGTTGTTGTTGTTGTGTTCCCCACAGCAAAAAGAAAAAAAAAAAGAAAAAATGCCTTTGGGAGAGCCGAAGTCCACGCTGGCGGGCTCCCCGTTTGTGGTGCAGGTGTGCAGGGAGCCCTCCGTGTCGTCGCCACAGCAACTCGCCTGCTCTAATCTGCTGAATATGAAAGGACCGAACAGAAAGAGAAAAGCCATCCACCCCCTTCTGCTCCATCCATGAGTCCAAAAGAAGGTTACTGGGCTCCAGGCATTCCTGATAATCCCTCAGCCATCGCCCAGGCAACAGTCGCAGGGAGCTGGCGCGCCTGTGGTGAGAGAGAGAGAGAGAGAGAGAGAGAGAGAGAGAGAGNATCCATGAGTCCAAAAGAAGGTTACTGGGCTCCAGGCATTCCTGATAATCCCTCAGCCATCGCCCAGGCAACAGTCGCAGGGAGCTGGCGCGCCTGTGGTGAGAGAGAGAGAGAGAGAGAGAGAGAGAGAGAGGTCCTCTCCCAAGTTCAGACCTCCTCTCGCTCCTCCTCCTCCTTCACTTCTCCCATCCTGGGTCTCCTAATGGCCTCTCACAAACCCATGTCCTGTTCTGATCTTCCTGCTCAACACCCTTCCAGCTGGTCACCAGCACACAGAGGAGGATAATTTCATCAGCTTCTTCTCATGGAGCTGAAAAAACTGTGTGTGTGCACGCGCATGTGTGTGTGTGTGTATGTGTTTGTGTATATGCATGTGCATGTGTGTATTTATGTGTGTACAGGAAATTTTCATCTCTAGTCCTTTCAGATGAACTGTGTTTATGTACTAGAGAGATGGCAATGATGGGAGGATTTTCCTTCTCAGAGTGAGTAGTTTGAAAAAGCAATCCCTTGCTACTTTGCTACTTGCATTAATTCAGCTGTTCCTGGGCTTGCAGAAGGTTTACAGGCTGGTTGTCCTCTAGCCTAGTATCCAGCAGTGAAAGCTCACATTTGTCTTACTACCATCATGTTGATGCAGCTGGGCTTGACACTGCTTACCTCAGCAACTTTTTTTTTTTTTTTTGGTTGAAAGACAGAAGGCTTCCTTGTGATCCCAGCCTTTTCCTATCAAATGACACTCAGCCATGGTTTGGGTGACTTATTTACTGGCACTGGACCAGCAAAAACAAAAATGAATGTTCACAACTAATAAATCCTCTAGCTTAGATAGCTAGAGCAACAGTGGTGGGATTACATCAAAATGTTCAGCCTGATACCATAGGGCTCCCTGGCAGTGTGGAACCTCATAAGTCAGGGGTAGGAAAAGGGGGTCAGAAAAGACAGCAACGGAGAAATGTTTTATATGCTGGATCTAGACATGCTCAAAACTTTGAGCTTGAATGATATGATGCACTTTCTTGGTTGAGTATTCTAAATTGGGATAGGAAAAAGCAGTGTATTTAAGCCATTAGAATAGGAGATGGCTAAACTCGCCACATTTTTCTTTTATAAAGTCACACCCATCTTCACCGTGAAGGAGCCTAGTCCAGACTGTCGAGACAGCAAAATCACAGTTTTCTCAGATGCAATGAAAGAAACTATTTTTATAGAGGACGTAAGGTCAAGAATGTTTAGCAAACAAAATTGTATGTCATCCACTCCTAGATAATTCTCCAAGGACCTTCCTCCTCCCAGGCCCTTATTGAAAGTGAGGGCATCTCTTTAAGGCTAGTGTGACAGTGTTTTTATTTGTTTTGGAATTGATCTTCTGGACAGAAGCACATTTTTTTTCATTAGTATAAATCCAGAAAAATCCAACCACAAAACCATTGACTTTGGCTAAGGTTTTTCTCATTTTCTCACCTTATGACCACCTCTAATTCAATAAGTGACTATACTTTCTGTGATGATTAACTCTGTTGATTCAGCTTTTGTAGGCTAATGGTTGAGCTTTCCGTAGAGAGTTCAATCTTTGGGTAGAAATGTGCATAAAAAATGAGGGAAAGTTTAACTATCCCCTAGATGTTTAGTCTATATATGGCTAATATTTGACTGTTTGGAAAGATAACTATGATTGATTTCACTCTTCCTCTTTAATTTTTGCTATATTTTCATGACCTTCAAAGAAACAGTGATGGAGGACACTTATCTGATGACAACTTAAATCATACCCACCTAGCAGTTCTGTTTATTTGTTAGAAT
>SJYV01037578.1:439119-450651 GCA_006410875.1 Neotragus pygmaeus | reverse complement strand
AAAAAAAAAATGCCGTTTAGCAGAAGCTAAAAACATCACTTGGTACCCTTGCTTTTGCCCTAACCTAAAGAAAGTTAAGCATTTAGAATGCTAGAGGGAAGGAAGGAAGTTCCTTTCCAGAACCCCAGAGTCAGCTCTCTTTGACCTACAAAAAAGGAGGATAAGTGAAAAGCACAGCAGAGATGGAGATGAAGAAGGCCAAGCATTACTGGAGCAAAGCTTTAGAGCTCATTGAGTAGTAGGAAGACTTCTGAGAATATACATTCAGAGTGCTTGCTTTGGACTTATGGGGGGAAAAACATAAATCTAAAAACAACGGCACGTGCAACAGTGAATCCACATTGATTTTCACAGTGAACCTAAGGTTTATTTATTTTTCTATTTATAAGTATCCTTCCTGAACTTTTCTTTCTTTCCTTAAAAACTGGCTCTGCTCCCCTAAATTATGTTCCAGTCATATTTCTCTCAGTATAGATCCCCTGCATCAGAACCTTTGGGATGCTTATTAAATATATGGTTTCTTGTGGACTAGAGAGATCTACTCATTCTATTTTCAACAAACAACTCACAGGATCACATTTTACACATTCAAGTTCCAGGTACATTATATGAAAAAACTCTGGCCTTCCATAGATTCTGACCCCCATATATACGATGGGAAATCTACTTTTCCCTACCGTTTAAATCAAGCTGGAATAAATATCAGCTACTCCCTGCCCCAGCATCCTTGCCAGAAGAATCCCATGGACAGAGGAGCCTGGCATACTACAGTTCATAGGATTGCAAAGAGTTGCACACGACCCGGTCTGAGCACACAGACGATGCATCTCAATAGGCTATGTTTCTTAGACTGGGTAGATATAATTTTAGGTCTAGAAAAACTTTATAATCCTTCAGTTTGTCGAAGTGAGTCCTATTATGGGATGGGTCCTGCCAACAAACTTCTAGAAATAACTGAGACTCTGTCCATTAAATATATATACAGGTGCCCACATATACACACAGAGAACAAAAACACATTCAGGAAGTTTCCTAAATGATGATGATGCTGAGGGTGGGGGGACTGGGTGTATATGTGGTTTTGTTGCTAGTTTTAACAACGTACAAGATACAACTTTACTTTTATACAAGTTTTTTTTACTGGAAAATGGCAAAAAGAGAAAATTTTGAGTAGGGGACACAGAAAAAAAAAATTGACGANGATGTACTCTGCATATAAGTTAAATAAGCAGGGTGACAATATACAGCCTTGAAGTACTCCTTTTCCTATTAATCACACATCAGTACATGGCAATGTCAGGATCTGCATCTAGATATTTGCTCCCAGAATTCTACTTTTAATTGATATACTATATTGTCTTCTATATTCTGTTATTATCTAGGGGTCTTCTTTATCATTAAATAACTTCTACCATTGTTTATATTGTCTGATATTTCTGTAGCCATTAAAAGAAGTCCAGAATTTTGCAGCCTATGGCTGGTAAGGGAATTGTACAGGATCCTGAATGAGATTTCCTTTATCTTTCTGTTCCATAGTTTTTAAGCTTAAGGAAGATTCATTATCTAGTAGAGCTAGTGAAATTCCAGCCAACACAGATATATTTCATTTTAGAAGAAGTAAGAAAAGCAGAAGAGGAATAAAATGCTCATTTATCTAAAACTGCGCTAATATAGAAACCACCAGCTACATATGGCTACTGAGAGTTTGAAATGTGGTTAGTCTGAACCAAGATGTTCTGAATGTATAAAATATGCACTAGAACTTGAAAGACTTCCTACAAAAAAAAAGCATGCAAATTATCTCATTGATAATTTGTTTTGTTGATTTTGTGTTGAAATGGTAATATTTTGGCCCTACTGGATGGAAGTATACTATTAATGTCATATTATTTTTAATGTAGCTACTAGAAAAATATAAATTATATATGTGGCTCTCATTTGTGGCTTTCTTTCTATTAATATTTCTGTTGAACACTATGTTTTAAACAGCTTCCTTGGAATTCCCACCCAACTCCTGCTTACATTTCATTAATAAGGTACCATGGGTACCTAGCAAGGGAGATTGCAGAATATGGTCTTCTGAACAAGGCTATTGACATTTCCAACTATTACTATGGGAGCATTAGAGAATGGAGATGGGGGAGACACTGGAAGCCTCTCCCTCACTTCAAGAAACTGCCTCCTTTTTAAGAAATTACAAACTATTTCCAGAGTTGCTGTACTATTGTGTGCTCCCAACATCCTCACAGCACTGACATCACCTATCACTGATTTTATCCATTATTAAAAATGGTATCTCACTGTGGTTTTAAGCTTGATTTTCCTAATGAGTAATAATGTTCGGCATCTTTTTATTTGCTTATTTGGCATTTGTATCACTCCTTTGGTAAATCATCTTTTCACATTTTTCATTGTTTATTTTTTTTCTTTCTATTTAGTTGTAATAATTCTTTACATATTCAGGACACAGGTTTTCATACGTGTTTCACACACATTATCTCCCAGTCTATGACTTGCCTATTTATGTCCCTAATAGAGTCTTTGGTAGAGTTTTGTATTTTTGATAAAATTTAATATATCAATATTATTATTTAATATTTTCTGCACTAGTCTTTTCTAATAAATCTCTGCCTGACGACAAAGCACAAAGATTTTCTCCTATGTTACTGGTAGATTTTCTTTTTAGTTTAGGCACTTACATTTTGGGGCTGTTTTTTTTTAAGTTAATTTTTTATATGATGTGAGGTAGAGAATCACAGACCAGCAGTGTACCTTGTCCCTCAAGTCTAAGACATTAAGGAGGTATCTTCTGTGCCCAGATACTGCCTAAAGAGAAAGGGAACGATAGGCAGAACTGAGTATTCACCTGAAGAGTCTGATTTAAGTTGGAAAACTCTTAATCGAAACTTAAACCCAGAGTGACTAATTATTTGATTGGGAAAATTTTAAACTCTTTCCATCAGTAGGCGGAAATAGGAGCTTATGAACAGATATTAGTACAGAAAAAGAAAATATCTCTTTATATATCTGAGTTATAGGTCATCGATTTTAAAACTGCTAAACTTAAATCAGAATGTAAATAATATTACTAATAATGTGTTAATTCATCCTTGATGTTATATATCTTTTAATAAGAATTTAAAGAGAAAAAGCTACTTTTATTAATAAATTAAAAGTAATGTAAACCCAAGATTTAATTTTGATACCTTCCAGCAAGGAGGAACTATGGACACCATATTTCTTGGCCTGATATATCTCTCTATCTACTGTTGCTTTCATCACACTGATGACAAAAGGAAAAAACTCACCTCTTAACACAGAATAGATGACCATTTCTATAATTTCCCATAGCTTATCTAACACATGGTTGTCATTCATCATAACTTTACTAAAGGCTTGAGGATAGCAATAGGAAGCTAACAGTAGGATCTAGACAATCTCTGTTATATACTACGGCTAATTTGTTGAAGCCAGCTGTCAACTATACAGGCTCTTTCCCTGCTGGCTTTTTCATGTGACAGATACTCAAAGTAAGAATCCCCTTGGATAGACTGTTTAAAGTGGAGAACAAGAAAAAATGATCAAGCTTTCTTTCTGCCATGTCCACAGATTTTGCCCCTCATGTCTAATTCAGGTTGGAGAGCCCATCCCCACTATGAGTTATTGAATGACTTTGTTCTTTAGGAAACTGAAATTATCTCAACAAAAGACTGTTCTTCTTGATAACCCTATATTAATAAAGTAGTTCAAACATCCCTAAAGAAGGAATTGTTTCTTCATGCTAATTGTGGACAAACACTTCTTGGGGAATAAAAGGATTTTGCAAGACCAAGTCTTTGTTCTCAATAAATTTACAGTCGAATTAGGGTTATGAGGTCCATAAGCCAAATAAACCAATAATCCAAAGTAAGTGGTTATTATTTCACAGTACATCAGAAAAAGTAGAGATCACTGTGGAAGAAGGTTGCCCTTAAATTAGAACTTGAGAGACCAAGTTGAAGAAAGGACATCTTAAGCAGGGACATCATGTAAATAAAAGCAAAGGCAATAAACGTGAAAGATTCAAAGGATAGCTCATATCAAGTTGGGTGAGAGGAGTAAGTAGACATGAAATTAGAATGGCAGAAGAAAGTTAGAATTTGAATTTTCTCCTTTAGTAAGTGTGGTGCCAAAACAAATTTTGGGAAGAGTGAAATCATGATATAAAGCTTAGTTTTAGGATAATTAATTCAGAAGTCCTGGGGGGAGCTTGAAGGCAGTCATGCCAGTTCAGAGGCTATTTTAATGATACATTTCTCAAATGGTAAGAAGTTGACCTAGGGAGGTGATAATAAAAATGAAAGAGACAGAAACTAAACAAATGAGAAGGAAAATTACTAAAATTCATGAGACTCCAAGTACTTGCCTACTGAAAAGCTAGAAAGTAATTGTTAACATAAAAATTTCATTTATTAATTTACCCCTTGGGGGGGCAGTCTGTAGAGTTCATGCTCTTTTTATAAATCCTTGGCATATGGCTTAGTATATATACATAAGTCATCCAAATATACAAATTGGTTTACTTCTTTAGGTGCTAAAAGTGAAATGGAGCTAAATGTCAGTGCTCCAGCTGGATAGAATACATAGTACAGAGTCATCTGACACTTTTCCACCACCACTGCCCTTTGTTTTTATCTATCCCACTAAAATGCAGATTGAAGCCTCCAAAGAATAATTTAAATTAGTAAATTTCCTACAAATTATCGAAAAGAATCTCAAGCTATCTCACAGTAGATGATGGTCAGTTTTGTCTTGGTCAAATGTTGACCTTGGAACACATGTCATTACTGACATCAGTTACATGTGTCTCTAGGAGTCAGATACTGAAAGTGATTTTATCTGTAGCCTATAGTACCAAGAAGCAACATTTAGAACCAGACATGGAACAACAGAATGGTTCAAAATTGAGAAAGGAGTATATCAAGGATATATATTGTCACCCTGCTTATTTAACTTATATGCAGAGTACATCATGAAAAATGACTGGTTGGATGACTCACAAGCTGGAATCAAGATTGACAGGAGAAATATCAATAACTTCAGATACACAGATGACACCACCCTATGACAGAAGATGAAGAGGAACTAAAAGACCTCTTGATGAAGGTGAAAGAGGAGAGTGAGAAAACTGGCTTAAAACTGAATTTTCAAAAAAACTAAAATCATGGCATCTGGTCCCATCACTTCATGGCAAATAGATGGGGAAAAGTGGAAACAGTGACAGACTTTATTTTCTTGGGCTCCAAAATCACTGCAGATGGTGACTGTAGCCATGAAATTAAATGATGCTTGCTCCTTGGAAGAAAAGCTATGACAAACGTAGGCAGCAGTATTAAAAAGTAGAGACATCACTTTGCCAACAAAGATCCATATAGTCAAAGCTATAGTTTTTCCAGTAGTCACATAGGGATGTGAGAGCTGGACCATAAAGAAGGCTGAGTGCCAAAGAATTTATGCTTTTGAACTGTGGTGCTGGAGAAGACTCTTGAGAGTCCCTTGGACAGCAAGGAGATCAAACCAGTCAATCCTAAAGGAAACCAACCATGAATACTCATTGGAAGGACTGATGCTGAAGCTGAAGCTCTAATACGCTGGCCACCTAATGTGAAGAGCCAAATCTTTGGAAAAGACCCTGATGCCGTGAACAATTGAAGGCAGGAGGAGAAGGGGATGACAGAGGATGAAAGGGTTGGAGTGGATTACCGACTCAATGGACGTGAATTTGAGCAAACTCCAGAAGATAGTGGAGGACAGGAAAGCCTGATGTGCTGCAGTTCATGGGGTCACAAAGAGCCAACATGACTTAGCGAGTAAACAACAACAGCACCTAGACATCAGGCAGAGGCTATGAATATTAGGATTGTCATAATATTCTGTCTATGTCCTTTTTGTTTTCTCACTCCTCTTTAGCCATTAGAATGAGAGGTAAGCTGGTTTTCTCCTAGTCTTTCAAAGGGGATAGTCAATTTTCATTCGGGTGGGATTTTTTTTTTTTCCTTTTCGTTTGATTTTGCTTTGCTCTAACTGCACGTTTTTCTGAAAGTTCTTTTATGCTGGTGCAGATCTAGACAAAGAAAAGTTTTACGCAAAATAAAACAAAATAGAATGTTCTGAGCCAGGACTTCTTTGCAGGACATGTTCCTTAAGCTATTTCTGAGAGGTTATTTATGGATGGCTGTTTATCCCCTGGAGCCTGACTTCATCTCTTGGTGAAGTGAAACGACTCTGTGTTTAGTACATTGGTCTGCCACCGCTGGGAATGGCTGCATGTCAAATATTTATCCCTGTGGGATCAGGCAGAAATCAGAGATGCACAGAGAAAATAAGAGATCAAATCTAGTGTCCTCAGGAGTTAGTAAAATTTCAAAGTAAATGAATTTTTAAAGAAAATAAAACATTTGAAATAAAATGATAGCACAGTGCAACTTCCTTTTTTGGAATGGTGGCAGGGGTTGGGGGGCACTCTGAATATAAAGTTACTTGAAGCAGAAGGGTATTTCATCTTATTACTTTCTCACTGACCACACCCTTTCCATTCCATTCCCTCACCTGGCTCAGTACCATGCCCAGAGGGAGAGGTTTTAAATTTTTATTTTTTAAAATAAAAAACGGATGCTGCACCTTGTTTTTCATGCATGCAGTTTTCATCATTAAAAAAAAAAAAAAGAACACCTAGCCAAGGATTAGTTTTGTACCTCTGCAACCTCATAAAACCTAGGAATCAAAACTTGGCATTTGGCTTTATAGATAGAGCTACATTGGAAAAACTGAGAAACTACCAAGTAAGTTGACTGCCTTCCCAAGACTTCTTATTTCAAATCTCGTGTCTGCCTCCTGCATCAACCCCTCATGCAGAGTTTTCCTTCGGCATTATACTTCCTGTACTGTCAGAAACAAAGCTATATTTAAAAGGTTAAGTCAAATAAACCAAGCTACAAAAGGGCTTATAAAATAATCATAGTCGTGAACAGCAAGGAAAGAGGACAGCCACTAAAACCATAAAGGGAATCCTTTGTGGATGGCTGTGCTTTAAATAAGGTTCACATGAGCTCTGTAACATTAGATGCTTTTAAAATTCAGAGGACAAAGCACAGACATGTTTGTGCATTTCTCTTTCCTTTGACAAGTCTTTTTTGGATCCAGTCTGGATTACACTCTCTCTGCTGTTTGCACACACAGGGCTGGAAGTTGGCTTTCGTGTTTTCTACTTTTAAGCTTGTGCTCTATCAAGAGGCAAGAACAATTCTATCTCCCTCCTAAAGACAAAAGTGGCATCAGATTCTGGGCTTGATGTGCTCAGGCTCTGAACCAGCATACATTTGAAATACTGTCCAGGCAACTTACCAGAACCCTAGGAGACTGGTAGTCACAGGCCACTCTGCCCTCTGTGAGAATGGTGTCATTTGGAAGGCGGCTCAGTACACAAAATTTAAAAATAAATGACTATGTATGCATTAGAATAAGGTATTTATTTTTCTCTTTCTGACTCACTTCTGGCAAGGTGAGTATCCTCCACAAAGGGGTGTTACTTTTCATTGTATTTTAAGATCTCAGTCCCTGTTGACTCCAGAATTGTGTTCCCCTTTGCATCAACCGAGGGGACATGGCTTACACAAGCAGGCTTTGTTTAATGAGCGCAGCAAGGAGCCCTGTCCACCACCCTCTCCTCCCAGTTCTCCTTCATTTACAATAGTCCATAACCCCCTCAGCTAAAAATTGTTGCTAAGAAAAATTCCACAGAAACCAAAAGAAAAGGGCCAGGCAGACTGTGTTTTTAAAGAGCTTTTCCAGACTGACTCTGCAGAGCCCATCTTCAGGGAACGAGTTGCTGAGCTGTTATTACTTGAATGAGTTTCAGCTCCAGGGATGTCCCCTAAGGTTAACAAGATAGTTTAGTTAAAAATAACATTAAATTCTTTACCCTACCCCTTATCCCAAAAGTGGATATGGAGGAATGTTGTTTCAAAGGAAAAAAAAAAAAAGGTGGAGATGAGAAGTATGATGTCTGAAACAATAGCCTCTGATCAACTTTGATTTAGATTTAGTGAAGAAAAGCACTGGGTTCTCAGGCACTTGGCAAAAATTCTGTCATCTGATGAATTGTGTTTGGGATTTTCTGTGCTTAATCCTTTTCTTTTTATTTTCAACACTGCACGTACACACAAAAATCCATTCTTCATTTTCACTGAAACCTTTTGATTAAAAAAGAGTTGCTCAAATGGAGCAGCAATTTGGGTAAAGTATTCGAAAGCCATGGCCTGTTGGACCACTAGATAATAGCAGCTGCAAAGACGTCATTAGAGACTGCGTGGCCAGTGACTGAGTAGAAATCAATATCACTCACTAATTTTGAAAAGGAAAGAGGCTGGTTCTGAAACTATTTCCATGATTTTCTTCCAGGTGTACCATTATTTCAAATAAATACTTTGCAAACTAGTATTTTAAGCTAAAGTATTTTCAAGTTAAATGCTACAAAGTGTTGATGATGTCAAACTACTTTGATTCCATTATGTTTATGCAGATTCTTACAATCAAATATACAGTTTTTAAAAGTTTAAGAAGAAATATTATGTACTTTCTGGAGTAGGAAACGGCAATTCACTCCAGTGTTCTTGCCTGGAAAATTCCATGGACAGAAGAGGCTGGCAGACTACAGTCCATAGAGTAGCAAAGAGTTGGACATGACTGAGCAACTGAGTACACACATTATGTGTTTTGTGATTAGTGTCAATGACATTCCATGTAATATCAGATAAGGTAAGCCTTTTTTTTCATTTTAAAAACAAGTATAGTTTTCAGGCAATTACCAATTCACATTTTATCTCCATGTGAGTAAAAAGAGGAAATTTCTACTTTTTGCCTTGTATGACTCCCAAATTCTTCATATGGACTTTTAAACTCTTTAATTTTATGCTAAAACTAATATATCTCTTTTCCCAACACTGATTTAATATTCATGGAACAAAAGGGGGATTAAAAGCCCATTTCCTATGTATTTGTTAGTGAAAATTTTAAGAAATTATCCCATTTTCTTCTGCAGGCAAATAAGAATCTCCTTATAGCATGCTTGGTGCCTGTAACATATTTGGGGAAATGCAATAACGAGTTTTCCAAAACTGGACAGATAACCACAAGAAACAAACTGTTCCACTAAGGCCATGTCATAAACAAACAGAGCTTTGTGCTTGGCCCATTGAGTTCCTCAGTGATAGATTTGACTTCAAGGTTTTTTATAACCCTGCCCTTCTCAGGCAAAGATGATGGCAGTAACCAACAATAGCAGCACTTTCACCTTACATAGCTTTTTCTATGTAATTTTGATGGATATCACAAAGCCATGTACATTGCTTTGCTATCTAATCTCTTACTAAGTGTTAGCGTTAGTCGCTCAGTCTTGCCTGACTATTTGCGACCCCACTGACTGCAGCCCACAAGGCTCCTCTGTCCATGAGATTTTCTAGGCAAGAATACTGATGTGGGTTGCCATTTCCTTCTCCAGGGGATTTTCCCAACCTAGGGATTGAACCCATGTTTCCTGCACTGCAGACAAGTTCTTTACCGACTGAGCTTAATGGTCGCCAGCCAACAAAATTAGAGACCCAGTCTTGGCCAGAGGAGAAAAATCAGCAGGCCTACACATGTACTAGACCTCTAATATCTGGCTTTATTGATGACCTTAATTTAAGAACAAACCAATTTCATTGAAATAGAACATACCATTGCCTGATCTTTTGAGGAGAGGGTCCCATTCTGAAGTCCTAGGAGTGAGTAATGCAGATACTAAGTGTGTGGTCTTAGGAGGGAGAGTAGGGTGGTCTTCAATCTCTGGCACTGGTTGTGTGACTTAGGTAGGGCTAGATATTTATTACTCCTTTAAGCTTCATTTTTGTTATCTAGAAGATCTAACTCATAACGTAGGGTTACATAAAATTGTGAACAAGTGTTTCTCTGGGTAACTGAAAACAAGCATTCTATTGACTATAGCTATAATGACTGTGGTGCTGGAAAAGACTCTTGAGAGTCCCTTGGACAGCACGAAGCTCAAACCACTCAATCCTAAAGGAAATAAACTCTGAATATTTATTGGAAGGACTGATGCTGAAGCTGAAGTTCCAGTACTTTGGCCACCTGATACAAAGAGCTGACTCATTGGAAAAGACCCTGATGCTGAGAAAGATTGAGGGGAAGGAGAAGGGTATGACAGAGGATGAGATGGCTGGATGGCATCACCGACACGATGGACATGAGTTTGAGTGAACCCCGGGAGTTGGTGATGGACAGGGAGGCCTGGCCTGCTGCAATTCATGGGGTCGCAAAGAGTCGGACGCGACTGAACGACTGAACTGAACTGATACCTGTTGTAAAAATAAAGAAACCTCAATTAAAATAGAGTTGGAAGGCCAGAAGGGGGAGCTATAATGCCTTACTAGGAATCTGAGCCCAAAAGGGAAAAAAAAAGACTTTCTCTTCTTGCCTGGCAAGTACTCAGCCAATGAGAAACTGTCACAACTCAGCCAATGAAACGCCACAATTCTTCTAACTCTCAATTCCTCCAATGGACTCTTTGTTTAGGAGAGAGCCCTCCCAACTTCCTTTTTCCCTCTTTAAAAGTGTTCTCCTCTTCTTGCTGTTGGGGAAATTTGCCCAAGATTAGCCATGGTTGCAGACCTTGAATTGCAATTCTTTGTTGATCCTGAAAAAACCCATTTTTGCTGGAGCAATAATTGGCAGGCTATTAGTTTTAGATAAATACTATTCAAGAAATCATTGAGGTATCCTGGTGAAGAAAGGAGGAGACAGATTTCAGGTTAGAAGCTGTAAGTTGCCAAAAAAGGAGAGTCTGGGGAGTTGAGAGCTGTGTTTCCTGCTCCAATGTGACCGACTCAAGAAGGTGCAAGAGTTGTAACTTCTAAATGGGGAGGGGAGATCCTGGCTGTACTTAACTTCACCCTCAGATTTCACTTTTTTTTTTTTTCTTTATTTCAGTTCAGTTCAGTTGTTCAGTCATGTCTGATTCTTTGCGACCCCATGAATCGCAGTACGCCTGGCCTGCCTGTCCATCACCAACTCCCGGGGTTCACTCAAACTCATGTCCATCGTGTCGGTGATGCCATCCAGCCATCTAATCCTCTGTAGTCCCCTTCTCCTCCTGTCCCCAATCCCTTTCAGCATCAGTCTTTTCCAATGAGTCAACTCTTTGCATGTGGTGGTCAAAGTATTGGAGTTTCAGCTTCAGCCTCAGTCCTTCCAATGAACACCCAGGACTGACTTTAGAGTGGACTGGTTGGATCTCCTTGCAGTCCAAGGGACTCTCAAGAGTCTTCTCCAACACCACAGTTCAAAAGCATCAATTCAGCACTTAGCTTTCTTCACAGTCCAACTCTTACATCCATACATGACCACAGGAAAAACCATAGCCTTGACTAGACAGACCTTAGTCGGCAAAGTAATGTCTCTACTTTTCAATATGCTATCTAGGTTGGTCATAACTTT
>SJYV01037578.1:402679-427520 GCA_006410875.1 Neotragus pygmaeus | reverse complement strand
GGAAAATTCTGAAAGAGATGGGAATACCAGACCACCTAACCTGCCTCTTGAGAAATCTGTATGCATGTCAGGAAGCAACAGTTAGAACTGGACATGGAACAACAGACTGGTGCCAAATAGGAAAAGGAGTATGTCAAGGCTGTATATTGTCACCCTGCTTCTTTAACTTCTTTGCAGAGTACATCATGAGAAACGCTGGACTGGAAGAAACACAAGCTGGAATCAAGATTGCTGGGAGAAAGATCAATAACCTCAGATGACACCACCCTTATGGCAGGAATGAAGAGGAGCTAAAAAGCCTCTTGATGAAAGTGAAAGAAAAGAGCAAAAAAGTTGTCTTAAAGCTAAATATTCAGAAAACGAAGATCATGGCATCTGGTCCCATCACTCCATGAGAAATAGATGGGGAAACAGTGTCAGACTTTATTTTTGGGGGCTCCAAAATCACTGCAGATGGTGACTGCAGCCATGAAATTAAAAGACGCTTACTCCTTGGAAGAAAAGTTATGACCAAGCTAGATAGCATATTCAAAAGCAGAGACATTACTTTGCCGACTAAGGTCCGTCTAGTCAAGGCTATGGTTTTTCCTGTGATCACGTACGGATGTGAGAGTTGGACTGTGAAGAAGGCTGAGTGCCGAAGAATGGATGCTCTTGAACTGTGGTGTTGGAGAAGACTCTTGAGAGTCCCTTGGACTTCAAGGAGATCCAACCAGTCCGTTCTGAAGGAGATCAGCCCTGGGATTTCTTTGAAAGGAATGATGGTAAAGCTGAAAATCCAGTACTTTGGCCACCTCATGCGAATAGTTGACTCATTAGAAAAGACTCTGATGCTGGGAGGGATTGGGGGCAGGAGGAGAAGGGGACGACCGAGGATGAGATGGCTGGATGGCATCATGGACTCAATGTACATGAGTCTGAGTGAACTCTGGGAGATGGTGATAGACAGGGAGGCCTGGCGTGCTGCGATTCCTGGGGTCGCAAAGAGTCGGACATGACTGAGCAACTGAACTAAACTGAACTGAACCCATTATTAGGCATATTATTTGAAATATCTTCTCCCATTCAGTGGGCTGTCTTTTTGTGTTGTTCATGCTTTCCTCTGCTTTACAAAAGCTTTTAAGTTTAATTAGGTATCATTTGTTTGCTTTTATTTCCTTTGCTTTAGGAGATAGATCCAAAAAATATTGCCACAACTTATGTCAGTGTTCTGCCTATGTTTCCCATACAACAAACTAGAGAATATAACAAAAAAAGAAGCAGACTCATAGATATGAAGGAAAAACTGTGGTTTTCAGTGCTGGGAGTGAAGTGGGAAGAGACAATAAAGGGATAGGAATTAAGAGGTATACACTATTATGCATAAAAGAAGTTACAAGGGTACAACACAGGCAACATAGCCAGCATTTTATAACTATAAATGGAGAGCAACCTTAAAAAAATGTGGATCACTACATTGCACACTTGTAACATATAATATATTGTACATCAACTACAATAAAAAAGAAAAAAGAAAAGAAGAACTGGGGTATGGCCTGGATTCTTCCACAAATCATCTCATGTTGTTGGTGATATCTTTGCTTCCTGGGCCTCAATTTCCAGATCTTTAAGAAAAGTGATCGTACTATATTCCTATGATTAATAATAAAATAACTTTATCCTACAAAGCTTGTTCCAACTCTGAAGATAACTTCATTGGCTTAAAAGTCTTCTTCAACCTTTTCTTCCCCTAATTTTCCAATATTTTTAGCACATGCTAGAATCTAGCCTATTCTGACACTCTTTTAAAACTTAATGCTATTTCTAAACCTTCCTGATTAGCAGGCTTCCTGGTTACCATTCACACACATTGTTCTAGTCCATCTTGTTTCCCTAACATTCTCTAAATTTCCAATGTGACACTAGACCTTGTTGCAAGGCCCAAACATCTGCTTCTGGTCAGCAGGATGAGACGTTTGGCTACAGGTCTCCTCGTCCTTGTTCTTCACTCTCCAGGGCAACTACATTTAACATTGCTGATTAGGGAGATTTCCCAGCGACTGCTGGACAACAGTAATTCCTGTAGTAAAGTTGCATCACACAGTAAGCACAAACTAGTAAACATTGTCTTTTCCAAAGAGAATGCTGTGGCCCCATGCCCTTGACCTGGTGGTCATGTTAAATCACTGACAAGACAAAGTAGTAAAACTCACACCACAGTTTGCCAACCCATGTTAGGAAACTCAAGTGTAAAAGCAGAGGGCTGGATGATCATTCCCACCTTGAAAATAAAAGTCACAGGCAGCTACATCATACAGCATATTAAAATATTATTTTCTGTCTATAGTCTTAACATATAAAACAAATTGCCTAGAATAATTTAAATATGTTTTATATTTAAAGAGATATAAGATTTTATTGCTTGTCAGTATTGCTCTATTAAATTTCAAAACAAGCCCTTTTTTCTAGAAGGACAGACTTGGAAGATGGTACACATGTGTCCATCAGGGATAAAAAAGGGCATGTATATTACCTTGACCATGCTGCTAAGTCACTTCAGTCATGTTCGACTCTGTGCGACCCCATAGACGGCAGCCCACCAGGGTCCGCCGCCCCTGGGATTCTCCAGGCAAGAACACTGGAGTGGGTTGCCATTTCCTTCTCCAATGCATGAAAGTGAAAAGTGAAAGTGAAGTCGCTCAGTTGTGTCTGACCCTCAGCAACCCCATGGATTGCAGCCTTCTAGGTTCCTCCTTCCATGGGATTTTCCAGGCAGGAATACTGGAGTGGGGTGCCATTGCCTTCTCTGTACCTTGACCATATTTGCTATTCAAACTTGAAACTAATCATTAATACCATATTAATTTTATCTACAAGATTATTTTACTTTTATCATGAATTAATGGAAATTAGCATCATATTGGTAAATTTTAAATTAAATCTGCCAGATAGTTTATACTACAGTTTCATACAATCTAAATTTTTAGTTTGTTTAGAAAAAAATTGAACCTGAAAATCATTTTTAACACAGGCACTGATTAAAGCATGATCCTTGTGATGACTATAGATATTATTCATTAAGTTTTAATGCACAAACCCTTTAGAATAGATTTCAGAGTTTGTACTTTTAACTCAAAATGGGACTAAATTTAATATTAAATTAACAAGTTATTTGTTGCTTAATGATGTAAAGTTCCAGTAAAAATCATGATTCTTGGAACCTTAAAATATACTTAACAACATTTTGAAAGGTCGAAATCTTATTTTCCTTCATGGGCTCTTAGAAATTATTGTTGAATGAGTTTGTGAATCTAAATAAAACTTTTTCTCCTTACTAGAGGTGTTACCCTCCATTTGGCTACCTTCCCACTCAGGTAATTACACCAGGCCTTTTGAAATTACCCCTAAAGTTCTAATTAGACACAATCTTCTTTGCTTCCTGTTGTAAACTGCTGCTTTGAGTCTCTCTCTGAAGTGTGTTTCAAATCCATTCCCACACCCCATCTTCCTGACTATTCTGTGACTTTGCTAATTAATTCTCAAAATAAACTCTATGTGCTCTGAAGGGAGGTCATGAACTTGCAATATTTTATCACCAGCTTCACCACTGACATTGCACAATGGTCTCTGAAGTTAAAGAAAGTGAAGTTGAGATGGAAACTAAACATTCAATGACAATTGTGGTGAATATCATTAGTAATATTGCTTATTTTCCCCTGAGTGATTCTCTAGCACCTGTTAGGCCCTCTAGAAGGAGAAGCATTGAACCAGATGCTGAATCATGTTGCAAGTGTGAATGATTATGTTATTAACAGTTCACTGTATAAGGTAACACCTGCAGCAATGAATCATCTTAATAGACTATTTTTAAAATGGTCTCAATGAAGCACCAAAACTAAGAGAATTTTCCTTGAAAAGTGAAAAGGTAAAGAAAAATCATGAACTGTGCATGTTCTCAAATCTAAAATAATTTATTGCAATTTTTTTTTCATGAAGTTTATTCAGGTCACATTATCCAGGAAGCTTATATAAAACTTTCTGGAAATGCATAAAATCTGGGAATGTTAAAATGTAATTCCATTGTTGAAGCTGTTTGAAAATCATCACCTAAGATACAGATATCTTTTATGCATATTGGTATACATCTTAGACAATGACTTTAAAGCAACCCTAATGAATGTATATAAATAATGGAATTTCTTCAGTTTTTCCTAATTAAAATAGTAAAAAGTTATGCAAATAGTCATGCTTTATGTGTCTGACAGCCTAAAGAAATATTATTCTGCAAAATTCCATGTATCAGTTAAGAAAAACTGAGGGAAACTGCATCAGAATAAGCTCTCGTTGAAATTGTAACTTTTTGAGATTTTTAGAAATGGTTTAAATTATAGGGTTGAGCTAGGTCAGAACAAGAATTTTTTCTTTACTTCTCTATTTTTGGTAATTGGCTACGATTTGCATTGTTTTCAACTACTTTTTAATAAATTCCAAGCTTTGGACACTGAGAATTTCTATATAACATTACTGACAGAATTAAACAGACATACTACAGAAGGAGGTAATTCAGCAATTTAAACTCTTTTACAGGGATAATGAAGTGAGAGTTTCTGGAAAAAATATCTGATGGATTATTTCTTTTCCAGAAATCTCCTGTTGCTTGGAGAAAGATTTAAAATGTTAGAGGCTGATTTTTTCATTCAAGTATGTGATTATTTTTCTTCCTTTTGGTGGGGAAACACTAATGGACTATTCCTTAGTCTCAAATGTGGTCAGTGTAGGATTAAAGCAAGACAAGGTCAAAAGTGGTCATCCGACAAGAATAAAGTTGTACTTTACAGTTGTAGGTTCTGAGACGCTGGTGTTGAATATCACGATGTTGTTACCAACTACAATCTGGTCAAGAAAGTAAGTCCATGGAAAGTAAAAGGGGCAAAAGCTTCTAAGCCATGTTATGCTGTCATCAAATGTTGGGAGGTTTGTTCTACTTTCTTCCTCTGCCTTCAGAGCCCAAGATTCCAAAACCAGAACAAGAACTGGACGGTTACTCTTGGTGATGTGGCACACTCCTTACAAATATTTTCATTATAAAATTTATAACCTAACATTTAGGTATGAGGTTGACACTCCTGAATGCCACTTCCCAAAGTTTCTTCACATGGGATCAAGGCAAATAATTTAAAAAAATAAGAAAAAGAAAAAATTTGAAGAAAAGAGACGCGATTGTAATGAATTAAATGCTTCCTAGTACTTACATCAATCAGGTTTTTAACATGATATTTTATCTGGGCAGTTAAGGATACCTTATTTCCATGGAGAAGGCACTCGTCTACTTGGGAGGCAATGTGATGTAGTGGAAAGAACAAAATTTGGAGGCTCATGAAACTGAATTCCCATCCTAGCTCGTATACTTAATAGCTTCATAAACTTGGGCAGTTACTTCTTTGTTATAGTCTTCTCATTTTAAAAACACCCAGCAGTGTCTTTTGAAGGCTGGACATGATGATGGAAAGGCCCTAACAGAATGCCTATGGCATTGAGGCAGTCAGAAATGACAACAACATAGTTTTCTCTTTATTAAAATTGAATTATTCTACCTCACTGCTTGAATTGACTTCATTGAGTAATGTCAGCAAGACATTCATACTTCTACATAACTCATTTTAGTGATGGTATCTCACATATGTTTAAAATGTAATAGTCTTTCAACTAACAATCCTTTTCAATTAATAATTGAGCTTCCCTGACTTGCTGTTTTACATTTCAGCTTTCTTCTTCTGATGCTGGTAATTAATCATTAACAATGATACTCTAGATGGTCTTCCTAGATGAATGGTCTTCCTAGATGATAATTTTTATGAAAGGAAAAACCATGCTGATGTTTTTACCACTTAGCATGATGCAGTTAATGAATACTTGCTGAAAGTAAGTATATAAGGAAGGAAGGCATAAAAAAGTTCTTCTTATTACCATACAGTATATTAGTCTATTAATTTGGGCTTCCCAGGTACCTCAGTGCTAAAGAATCTACATGCCAATGCAGGAGATGCAGGAGATACAGGTTCTATCCCTGGGTTGGCAAGATCCCCTGGAGAAGGGAATGGCAACCCACTTCAGTATTCTTGCCTGAAAAATTCCATGGATACAGAAGTCTGGAAGGCTACATTCCATGGTGTCATGGAGTTGGACGTGACTGATCACATACATGCATATTATTGGCCTAAGAATGTGATTCATTGATATATATTAGGCAAAATTATATTATGATATCATAATGATATATTATTAGATCAAAATTAATTTTCATGACAGTAGGAAGAAGTGAACTTCTAAATTCTAAAATAATTCTAAATTACCTTCTGTTAATGTTATCATTAAAAACTTTAAATATACATGAAAGTAGAGGGAATAGTATAAAACCTCCAAGAACTCAACATTCAGCCCCATAGCAAACATTATCCTCAATGGTGAAAAATTGAAAGCATTTCCCCTAAAGTCAGGAACAAGACAANTTGACAAATTAAAAATATTGACATATTTGAATATGTTCTGTGATACCTATTGAAACAAATTAGAAATAATTTATAAAAATAATATGTAAAAAATCCACAGATGTTTTAAATTAAAACAACACACTAAAAATAATCCATGAATCAGAGAAGAAATAACAATAGAAAGTAGAAAATATTTTGATCTGAACAACAATAAAAATAGAAAATCAAAATATGAAGATTATAAATAAGACTGCTTATAAAATGTAAAGCTAAACATAAATATTTGAATAAAATAAAGAAGATCAATGATATAAATTCCCATCTTTATCTAGAGAAATAACATCAGATTAAATGCAAAAGAAACTAGAAGGAAGTAACCAATATGAGAACAGAAAAAGTTAACCTTAAACAGTTATAAGAGAGAAAATAAACAAAGTCAAATGTATGTTTGGTGAAAAGTGTGATATAAAGTAATTAATATAAATAATGTAAAAATAAACCTTTAGAAAAAGATATTTTATTGCAACGAATAGAGAAGACATAAAATTATTAATCTCAGAAATCATATAGAAGATATCACTACAAATTCTGTAGGTATTAAAAGTGATAATAGGTGTATTATAAACAAATGTATGTCAACAAATTCCACAATTTAAATAAAATAAACATAACTTGAAATTCACAACTTCAAGCTTGGATGGGTGCCATGTTGGTTAAACAAATTAAATGTATAATTAAAAATCTCCCTACAATGAAATTTCAAGCCAATATTTTTTTTAATGAATTCTCATAAACATTTAAAGAGGAAATAATATCAAAACTTACTCAAACTTCTTCAGGAAAAAGAAAGAACACTACCTAATTCATTTTATGAAACCTTGATGCTGANGAAATTTCAAGCCAATATTTTTTTTAATGAATTCTCATAAACATTTAAAGAGGAAATAATATCAAAACTTACTCAAACTTCTTCAGGAAAAAGAAAGAACACTACCTAATTCATTTTATGAAACCTTGATGCTGATGACTGACATGGAATAGTAAAAAAGAAAATTACAGATCTATATTCTTTGTAAAGATATATGCAAAAATGCCTCAATAAAATGTTTGAAAATTGACCACAGTGATAACATATAAAGCATAGTACATCATGATCAAGGAGGTTTAATACAGATATTAATGGTTGATTTAACACTCAAAAATCAATCATATAATTTGTCACATTAAAGTAATAAAGGAGAAAAAATTTATACATAGAAATTATTATTTCTATAAATGCAGAAAAAACCTTGATAAAATTCATGACAAATTTANTGATTTAACACTCAAAAATCAATCATATAATTTGTCACATTAAAGTAATAAAGGAGAAAAAATTTTATACATAGAAATTATTATTTCTATAAATGCAGAAAAAACCTTGATAAAATTCATGACAAATTTATCAGCAAACTAAGAATAAAAGGATCTTTCTTTAATCTGATAATTTCTAATTTTTAAATTATAGCTATGCTATACTTAATGGTGAAATATTGAATTTCACCTTAAGACTAGAAAGAAAGTAGGAATTTCTTTCTTTTCTTACTTCAATTTCATTTTGCAGTAGAAGATCTACTCACATATTATGGCATGAAATAAAAGGCATAAAGATTGGAACAAAAGCATAAAATTATGATTTTTCTTTTAACAGCAGATGTAAACTATTCTGCAAACTATCAGAAGAAACAAAATTAAATTAGATTTCCATATAGTATTAACAAAAACAATAGAAAATAAAATTTTAACTAAGTCCATTGATAATAGCATTGAAAATTTTAGATACTTAGACATAAGTTTAAATATCTATTTAAATTTTAAAACATAAATGTAAAAGCTTCCCTAATGAAAACAACAAAACTTAACTGGAAAAAAAAACAAACCATAAAAGATCTAACTAAATGGAGCAATATACCATGTTCATGGATTGGTAGACTAAATATCAATAAGTCTAGAACCTTTATAAGATCAAATCAAAATACCAGATGTTTTAAGTGTGTATGTAAATTGATGAGTTGACTCTGAAATTTATATAGAGATGCCGAGGATCTAGAATGATGGCTAACACAATCTTGGCATATTGAAGTGAAGTTTTAGATCTTATACACCATTTCAAAATTTATTACAAAGATTTATTATATTAGTATGGCAAAATGGTAGTGTCACAAAGTGAACAAATATTTTAATGGAATAGAATAGAGCGCTCAGAAACAGAACCACTTATGGCCACTTAATTTATGAGAAAAACACTAATAAAATTGAGGAAAGGTTTGTCTCTTCAATAAATGATGCTGAAGTATAGAAACCATATGGAAAAAGAATCTTGACTCCTTCCTTATACTATTCACAAAAGTCAATTCATGATGGACCATAGACATAAATGTAAAAGCAAAAATTATAAATTTTCTAGAAGAAAACATTAGAAAATATTTTCAAAAGCTAGGATTACCAAATATTTTTTGAATGTCACACAAAAAAGAACTAATTATAAAATTTTAAATGGTAAATTAGATTTTATAAATATTAACTTCTGTCATCAGAAGTTTCCACTGAGAAAGCGAAAAGACAAACCGGAGACTACAGGAAGGTATTAGCAAAAATGCATGTAATAAAGGACTAGACTTTAGAATATACAATTTCAACTTGAGAAAGACTGAATTTTAAAAAGGAAAGAACTTGAACAAGCACCTTACAACAGACACTAAGAGGATATCCAAATGGCTGAGAGACATACAAAGATATTTTTTACATCATTACTCTTCAGAGACAGACAAAATAAATTCACAATGAGACAACATAACATATTCACCAGAATAACTAAAATATAAAAGTACTGGCAAGGAGTGGAACCCTACTGCATCACTGCTAAGACTGTAAAATGGCAAAATACTTCAGAAAATTTGCAGCTTTTGCTAAACGTAACTATGTTTTTGATATGATTGGCAACTCTAATTATAGGTATACTAAGAAATACGAAATTTATCAGAATACATGAAGAAGAATTTCCATGACAGTTTGATTCTGAATGGCATCAAATGGAACAAGCCCAAAATTGCATCAATAGGAAAACAGATAAATTGTGATATAGTCATAGCAAACACCCTCTTCCAACAACACAAGAGATGACTCTACACATGAACATCACCAGATGGGCAATACAAAAATCAGATTGATTATATTCTTTGCAGCTAAAGATGAAGAAGCTCTATACAGTAAGCAAAAATAAGACTGGGAGTTGATTGGGGCTCAGATCATGAACTTCTTATTGCAATATTCAGACTTAAATTGAAAAAAGTGGAGAAAACCACTAAGTCATTCAGGTATGACCCTAAATCAAACCCCTTACGATTCTACAGTGGAAGTGACAAAAGGATTCAAGGGATTAGATCTGATAGACAGAGTGCCTGAAGAACTATGGATGGGGGGTTCATGACATTGTACATGAAGCAGTGATCAAGACCATCCCAAGAAAAACAAATGCAAAAAGGCAAAATGGTTGTCTGAGGAGGCCTTACAAATAGCTGAGAAAAGAAGAGAAGCTAAACGCAAAGGGGAAAGGAAAGATATACCCATTTGAATGCAGAGTTCCAAAGAAGAGCAAGGAGACATAAGAAAGGCTTCCTAAGTGAACAATGGAAAGAAATAGGGGAAAACAACAGAATGGGAAAGAATAGAGATCTCAGGAAAATTAGATATACCAAGGCAACATTACATGCCAAGACAGATACAATAAAGGACAGAAGTATTATGGACCTAACAGAAGAAGAAGATATTAAGAAGAGGCAGCAAGAATACACAGAAGAATTATACAAAAAAAGATCTTAATGAACCAGATAACCACGATGGTGTGATCACTCACCCAAAGCCAGATCTTGGAGTATGAAGTCAAGTGGACATTAGGAAAGATCACTAAAAATCTAGTGGAGGTGATGTAATTTCAGCTGAGTTATTTCAAATCCTAAAAGACGATGCTGTCAAAGTGCACTCGATATACCAGCAAATATGGAAAACTCAGCAGTGACCACAGGACTGGAAAATGTCAGTTTTCATTCAAATCCCTAAGAAAAGCAATGCCAAAGAATGTTCAAACTACCACAGTATTGCACCCATTTCACGTGCTAGCAAAGTAATTCTCAAATATCTCCAAGCTAGAACTTGTGAACCTAGAACTCCCAGATGTTCAAGCTGAATTTAGAATAGGTGGAGGAACCAGAGATCGAATTGTTAACATCTGTTGGATCATAGAAAAACCAAGATAATTAAAAAAAAAATCTACTTCAGCTTCATTGACTACACTAAAGCCTTTGACTCTGAGGCTTACAACAAACTGGAAAATTCTTAGAGATGGGAATACCAGACCACCTCACTTACCTCCTGAGAAACCTGTATGCAGATCAAGAAGCGCCAGTGAGAACCAGACATGGAATAACAGACTGGTCCAATATTGGGAAAGGAGTATATCAAGGCTGTATTTGTCATCTTGCTTATTTAACTTATATGCAAAATACATCATGTGAAATGCCAGGCTGCATGAACCACAAGCTGGAGTCAAGACTGCTGGGAGAAATATCAATAACTTCAGACATGCAGATGACACCATTCTTATGGCAGAAAATGAAGAGGAATTAAACAGCCTCTTGATGAAGCTGAAAGAGAAGAGTGAAAAAGCTGGCTTTAGACTCAACATTCAAAAAACAAAGAACATGGCATCCAGTCCCATCACTTCATGGCAAACATATGGGGAAACAATGGAAACAGTGACAGACTTTAATTCTGGGGCTCCAAAATCACTGCAGATGGTGACTGCAGCCATGAAATTAGAAGACACTTACTCCTTGGAAGAAAAGCTATGACCAACCTAGACAGCATATTAAAAAGCAGAGATATTACTTTGCTGAGAAAGGTCTGTCTAGTCAAAGCTATGGTTTTTCCAGTCGTCATGTACATATGTGAGAATTGGACCATAAAGACAGCTGAGCACTGAAGAATTGATGCTTTTGAACTGTAGTATTGGAGAAGACACTTGAGAGTCCCTTGGACTGCAAGGGGAGATCCAACCAGTCCATCCTAAAGGAAATCCATCTTAAATATTCATTGGAAGGACTGATCCTGAATCTGAAACTCTAATACTTTTGGCCACCTGATGTGAAGAGCTGATTCATTAGAAAAAATCCTGATTCTGGGAAAGACTGAAGGCAGGGGGAGTATGGGGCAAAAGAGGATGAGATGGTTATGACATCACCGGCTCAGATGGACATCTCTCTCTCTCTGGGAGACAGTGAAGGACAGGGAGGCCTGGCATGCTGCAGTCCATGGGTTGCAAAGAGTTGGACACAACTGAGCAACTGAACAAGAACAACATACAAAGAAATACTAAAAAGCAATTAAAAAGTCAACAAATTTTTTAAAAACCCAACCAAAAAATTACTGGTATATGGCATAAGGGTAATAAATCTGACAGGAATTATAAAGAACAAAAGGCACAGAAGGGTACCTATTTTATGATTCTATTTGTAGAAAATTATGAATAGGCAAGGGCTTCCCAGGTGGCGCTGGTAGTAAAGAATCTGCTTACCAGTGCAGGAGACATAAGAGTTATGGGTTCAACCGTTGAGTTGGGCTTATCCATTGGAAGAGGGCATGGCCACCCACCCCAGCCTGGAGAATCCCATGAACAGAGCAGTCTGCTAGGCTATGTTCAATAGGGTCTCAGAGTCAGATACCACTGACGCGACTTAGTACACATGCATGCACGCGTGAATAGGCAAAACTCATTGATAATCATAAAATCAGATTAGTAGTTAGCATTGCAGGGAAGTATAGGCTTAGATAAGACAAGAAAGAGTCTTTTGGGGTTCTAGGTATATCCCATATCTTGTAGCTGTAACTTCATAAGATATATACTTAANGGTCTCAGAGTCAGATACCACTGACGCGACTTAGTACACATGCATGCACGCGTGAATAGGCAAAACTCATTGATAATCATAAAATCAGATTAGTAGTTAGCATTGCAGGGAAGTATAGGCTTAGATAAGACAAGAAAGAGTCTTTTGGGGTTCTAGGTATATCCCATATCTTGTAGCTGTAACTTCATAAGATATATACTTAAAAATCAAACTTTACACTTAAAATTACATGTTGTGTCTGAAATGTTTAATTAAAAGTATAAAAATAATCAATAAGTGGACCTGGACAAAATTCATATGTAAAAATATATTCTTAAATTGAAGTATAAAGTAATCCATCTATGTGCTGTTTACAAGATAGTCTGAAGCATAAAGTCATTAAAATGTTGAAAATAAACAGGATTAAAACTCACAGAGTCTGAGTAAAGCAAAGGCAATCTTGAAGAAAAAATGGAGAAGACAAAGATGGTGAAAGAAGGATTTTCCTTACTACATATGAAGATTATTATAAAGCTATAGTAATTAAGATACTATGGTATTGGTAATGAAAAAAGATTCATCCAATTGAATAGAATCAGTAGCTCCCATATATATAGGATAATGTATTTATAAGTGCTTGTTATACGACTGAGAGAAAATGTATTTTGTATACAAATCATCCATAACTAAGAAAAAATACCATGCCATTTCTAATTTGTAATATATAAATATATTTCTAATCAAATAAATCAGCAAAATTTGAAAAGCAGAACTGTAAATATATTAGAATAATACATGGAAAAACATTTTATACATTTTTTAAACAAGATGAACAGCAGAAACCATAAGGAAAAAATTACAAATGAGTACCTTAAAATGCAGTATGATTAAATGCACAATATAAGTGAAAATCAGCTTTACTTGTCACCATTGGGACTACTTCAGCCACAGTGGGGGAAAAAATATTTTCAAATATTTTAACAAAGGATTCATTTCTAAGTTACATGTTTAAAAACTCCTAAAACTTTTATCAAAAGGGACAGACTATATATACTAAAATGGTAAGGCAAAGAATATGAAAGGAAATAAAAGAAACTTACATGTGCATACCTAATCAAAAACGATGACAAATCTCACTTAGCAGTCAAAAAACATGCAAATTGAAATAATGAGAATTCATTTACATGTATCAGCTGGGCAAAATTATACATCCTTTTAACATAAAATGTGTGGAAAGAGTGAAATTCATCTAATTTTAGGGTGAGAATATTTAGAACAACCAATTTGTAAAGAAAATTGGCAATAGCTAGTAAAGTTGGATGTGTACATATGTTACCAACTATGTGTGAGGTATGATAATGGTATATCAAAGAGGTCCACATCCTAATTTCTGGAAGCTGTGAATATGTTACTCTCCATGGCAAGAGACTTTGTAGATGTGGTTAAGGTTCTTGTCATAGGAAGACTATCCTGGATTATCTAGGTGGACTCATAATCAAAAAGGTCCTTGTAGGTGAAAGAGAGGATGGGAGAAACAAGAGATATGATGACAAAAGCAGAGTTCAGAGTTATTAAATTGCGGGCTTTAGAGATGAAAGGGGGCTCCAAGATAAGGAATGTGAGCTTCCTCTAAAAGCTGGAAAGGGAAGAATATAGATTTTTCCCTGAAGCCTTTCCTCTAAAAGGAACACAGCCCTACCACTACATCGATTAAGCCCAGTGAAACTGATTTCAGAGTTATGACTTTGAAAATTGTAAGATAAAAATTTTGTGTAGCTCTGAACCATGAAGTTTGTGGTACTTTGTTGCACAGCAATTGAAAACTAATACATTCCAGCATTTCCATTTCTAGATATCCACCTTAAAGTATCTGAAGATACATATAAGAGATCCTTGGAATAAAACTATCTGTCTCTAAGTTGGAAAATGAACTACAGTTTATTTATATTGGCACTATTGGATGACAGTTCAAAATAATTAGTCAGGTGTGAATTTGAGCAAACTCTGGGAGATAGCGAAGGACGGGGAAGCTTGGCCTGCTATTGTCCATGTGGTTGCAGAGTTGGATATGACTTGGCAACTGAACAACAAAAAATATACTCAAAATTAAAATATTTCAAAAATACATTCTTGAGTAGAAAAGGAAGTACAGAAGATGATATAACTATCTTTGTAACAATTTACTACAAATATAGTGGGTTAAACTGACATAAATTTATTCTCTTGCAGTTCTTTAGATCAGGAGCCCAAAATGAGTCTTACATGGTCAACACAAAAGTGTAGTCAGGGCTAGTTCCTCAGAAATCTCTAGGGCAGGATCCATTCCCTTGTCTTTTCTAGCTTCTGGTTCATACCCCATTCAACACATCACTTCTCTTTTTCTCCCTCTGCTTCCATTGTCACACTGCCTTCATCTGTAGTCAAATTTCTCACAGCTTTCCTTTTGTAAGGATACTTGTGATTACATTTAGAGTCTGCCTGGATAATTCAAATACTTTCCTGTCTCAAGATACATAACTTGATCACACTTTACAAAGTCTCTTTTGCCATGGAAGGGAACTTTCACAAATACAAGGGATTAAGACCAAACTATTTTTGTGTTCCATTTAGTCCTTCAGTGTATGAAAAAAAAAAAGAGCTATTTTTAAAGCAACAAAGTTCGATATATATATATATATATATATATATACACACAACACACACGTATATATATACAGTTATATATATCTATACACACATACACACAGAGTTAATAGATGTGAATATATTAAGTGAAAACAAAAAATAGAGACATTTCTGACTAAAATGGCACAAAATATCAACACTAGTTTCCCAAAAATGTTTTTCAACTTTCTTAATGTTTTAATATTAGTGGGCAAAAAACAAATGACAATCAGATCAGCAGCTCCACTATTATGTTATAAGAACCACCAACACCCCAGGCTGGAATACTAGAACCCTCACACTATCTTCTAACTCGCCCATCAATCAGTTCTTCACATGTCACTTGTAACATATCCATGTGTAGATTTAATCTTCCATTTTGGAATTCATTGATTAAGCAGAAACTGATTATTATTATTTTTTTCAAATTGTACCTTATCAACCTGGCACATGAAGAATCAGACTTAGAAAGGAACAGAAACCAGAGCAATTTCAGAGAGCTAAGTAGAAGGACTGTGTGTATTAGTTATTCAGTCTTGTCCAACTTTTTATGATCTCATGGACTATAGCCCACTAGGATCCTCTGTCCATGAGATTCTCCAGGCAAGAATACTGGAATGGGTTGCTATACACTTCTCCAGGGAATCTTCTTGACCTCAGGGATCTAACTTGAATCTCCTGCACTGTAGGCAGATTCTATACCATCTGAGCCACCAGGGAATCCCAGGGGACTGCGATGCAGGAGACCTAGGTTTGATCCCTGGGTCAGAAAAATCTCCTGGAGAAGGGAATTCCTGCCCACTTCTTGCCTGAAGAATCCCATGGACCGAGGAGCCAGGCGGGCTACAGTCCATGGCATGGAAAAGAGTCAGACATGACTAAAAGAGACTTAGCATGTGCACAGTTAGAAGGACTAAGCTGTTTTAGGGAAGCTTCCATCTGGATAAGTGAGTTTACAGAGGTTTGAGGAAAGTGAAAAGACACGAGAATGAAAATATGATCATACCAACAAAAGTGCAACATCACCTAGTAATTCTGAATATTTAGTTCAGGCTAGCAGCCGCAAATTTTTGAGCAATATCAATTTTTTTCTGTTGAAGTTCTTTTTCCTAACAACACTCAGTCTTAAGATGAAGATATATAGAAACTTAATAGCTCTGTTCATTCAGGGCTAAGTTTTTTCCAAGGAGAACAACAAAAAGAAGGGACAAGAGCATGGAGGACATATGCAAAAGTGGTTTTACTAATATTTCATGAGAATTAAGTCCAGTAATGTGGGTTGTGGGGAAAAGGGAGGGCAGACAGATGGGATGAAAGTGATTAAGCTGATAAACTGGAGGCTTCAGTGATGTAAAATTTTGCAGTAAATAAGACAAGGATAGGACAATGTTGTGTTTGAATAATGATTTTTCAGAGGTGGAGCAATTTTACTGATGCCAATGACGGAATATGACAATAGAAGCAGGTGAGTTCTCTGAATTGAAGGAAAAAATCCATGGAAGATGAAAAAGCAATAATTCGTGCAAAGATATAGTATTAAAAGGTCATCAGCACAGGCATTTGGTTAATTCTGATAATGTTGGAAATTTGGATGGAAAATTAAAATATTGCCCAAATGTCAACAATCTTCAACAAATCAGGTTAAGTTCCAAGCAATACCTTGTGCAATTAATTAGACTGTAGTATATTCACTGAGGAAGGGATTATAAGACAGAAAGGGATATCTTTGGAGAATAAGACTATGAGTCCAGTTTTGAATGCATTGAATTTGAACTTCTTATGTGGTAGCAAAAATAAATTCTGTCCAGTAGGCAGCTGGCCATAGAGATTAGACAGTTAGGAGAATAACATGTATATTTCTAGTTTATAGATAGTAATTTAATTAGGGAAACTAGAATAAGATATGGAGAAGGCAATGGCACCCCACTCCAGTACTCTTGCCTGGAAAATCCCATGGATGGAGGAGCCTGGTGGACTGCAGTCCATGGGGTTACGAAGAGTCGGCATGACTGAGCGACTTCACTTTCATTTTTCACTTTCATGCATTGGAGAAGGAAATGGCAACCCACTCCAGTGTTCTTGCCTGGAGAATTCCAGGGACAGGGGAGCCTGGTGGGCTGCTGTCTATGGGATCGTACAGAGTCGGACACGACTGAAGCGACTTAGCAACAGAATAAGATAAACCAAGTTTATATAGACTGTTTAAATTCTATCAGAAAAGTTACTTGTTCTGTGTTACTGATTGTACTATTTTAATATCTGAAAATTTGCTTATAATTGTATGTGGGGTTATAATTTATTTATATATCCCTTACACAGTTTCAACAACTTGATCAAAAGGTTTTCAATTGCCACATGTTTCATAACTGCTTTTCTACAGTGCTTAATAAAGGAGAGTGGATATAATAGATAATATATATTTGTCTTTGTCTTAAATATGCAAATATTCAGTCTAGCTTTAAAACAACCTTTTGAGATTTTTAAATGCAGATCCTGGGGATGGCAGAGCCTGGTGGGCTGCCATCTATGGGGTCACACAGAGTCGGACACGACTAAAGTTACTTAGCAGCAGCAGCAGCAGCAATGCAGATGGCACAGTTTACATTGCTGCATTTTGATGATGTTAATGTCTTTCATCTCTGTTCACTCTCTTTAGGAAATAGGCTCTGATGAAGTTAACATTTAATTCTCCTCTATAGGTATCCTGTGTTTTCACCTCTTGCTACTGTAACATAGGTGTATTCTGTTCAGAATGGATCACATACTGGTGGAAGAATAGCATTAAGAAGTTGGGCAGTATCAATAACCAGGAAATATAGTTTCTCAACTAATTACATTTTTATGTATGAGACTAAGACCTGACCATAGATTGAGAACAAATTTGAATCTCTACAAGCATGCTGGAATTAATATAATGAAATTTCACAGTGTATTGCAAAGCCATGTACATGGAGAAAGCAATGGACTTCAAATCACAAAAATCTGTTTTCAAGTTTTACTGCTTCTTATTTACCTGTTTCTCTGAACGTCAAGTTTTTTTCCTCTGAAAATGAAGATAATGAATTGAAAGATATCAAACTATATTGTTCATAAAGTCTTTCTACAAGAGATTTGGGTTTCCCAAGGGGCGCAGTGGTAACGAATCCTCCGGCCAACTTAGAAGAGGCAAGAGATGCTTGACCCTTGGGTTGTGAGGATCCCTTGGAAAAGGAAATGACAACCCACTCCAGTATTCTTGTCTGGAAAATCCGATGGACAGAGGAGCCTGGCGGGCTACAGATCACGAGATTGCAAAGAGTTGGACACGACTGAGCAACTAACACTTCACTTCATGGGGTCATAAAGAGTCAGACACGACTGAGCATGCTTGCACACATACAAGAGTGTTAAATATAATTAGAACTAGTATAGAACTGTCAGTTCATTCAGCATAATCACGCTGTTTGGCAGTCTCTGCTGAGGAATCAATACAATTTAAGGAAGTTCTACATTCTTCTTAAGGGTGCTATCAAATGGGAGACATGTCAGTTAATTCACTCAAAAATTGTATTCATTTATTTGACAGTAAACTAAGAGAAAAATAAATTAGATGTAAAAACGTGAGGATTCAAATAATGTAAGGGAAAGTATGATTCATGGCATTGCTCTTTGTGGTCATAGTGATTAGCTTGCATTTGGTTTTTGTTTGTCAAATTTTTCAAAAGTCTCAAGGACTTGCACAAGTGTCCGTGAAAACCCTAAAATTCTTAATAAGGAAGTTCAGGTACAAGAAAAAAAAAAAATCAGCTCACTCAAGAAGAGGAAGATGAGAGATCAGTAAACCTTTCCCTTGATTACAAATGTTTAAAATAAGACCAGTGTTGCTCAGTCCTGGGTACTCAATGGTTGGTGCCAGTGACAGAAGTAATTGCTGAGTTGGTTGTTCTTACAAAACACTGCTTTTCCATATGTCCTAATTATTAGTCCTGTTCTTTCTACACTCTTAGGCCAAGACTCGGTCTGTTCTTAATTTAGAGTCTGCTGCATGTGAATACTTAGCATTGCTAATTTGGAATGAATTACTTGAAACAGAACCTTTGACAGAAACTAAATATCAAAACCTGAATTCTTAGGTCAATTATCTAAAGTTTGCTACACTATGTTTTTCAAAATGAAGACATCATTGCAGGCATGCTGGGGTCCTGGATTCTGTGTCAGAAGAGATAGCACAGCTATGCTTGATACAATTTAGTGTCAATTGTTATATACAGAAGTAGTGACTTTTACTATGACATTAATGATCTTCACTGGTCACTTAGAGGCAAAGAATATGCTTGCAGTGTCAGAGACTGGGTTCGATCCGTAGGTCAGGAAGATCCCCTGGAGAAGGGAATGGCAACCCACTCCAGTATTCTTGCCTGGAGAATTCCATGGACAGAGGAGTCTGGTGGTCTACAGATCATGAGATCGCAGAGTTGGACACGACTGAGCAACTAACACTTCACTTCATGGTGTTAATACTTATGAAAAGAATATGAAAGTGGGACTGAAACTGAAATTCAAGAAACTTAGCCTTCAGAAAATGAATCTGCAATGGAAAGTCTGTGATTTTATTCAAGCTTTGACCTAGGAAGCTTCCCATAGGTGGCAGAGGTTTTGTTCTTCCTGTTTGGATGATGGGAAGCAAATCTGCTTTTTACCTGTTGATGTATTAATACTTTGCCTACAGTAGTTGTTCTGTTCTGGAGAAGTTGAGGGCAGGGTAGAGGAAGCCCTGCTGAGCCTTTTGACTGTGTACATTTAATTAGGCCATATGTTATTTAGTGGTTGCAGCAGTACAAGTAGTTTCTTTGCTAGCCTTTAATTTTAGGGGGCTAGTATCCAAACAGAGAAAGAAAAGTATATATATATATATATTTTTTCCATTTAAAAATTAATGTTATTCATTAAATTGGAAAAAAATGTACAGAGTCCTATAGATCAGTTATTTGATATGAAACATTACTCTCTGATTGACTTCAAGGATTATCAACATGGTAGTTTATAACTGACAGTTTCTGGTTTACTAAAAGATTTACCAGTTGAGACCTCAGACTCCAGAATTTTCATGTTTTCGATCCAGTTCAGCTGTAGGAACCATCTACTTCTTAAGCTAGGCAAGGTGTGAACTAATAGAAGCAGTACTGGGTAGAAACTCAAAGGGCCGGGATGCTATTTCCAGTCAGTCTAACTAATTATGTGAGCAGAGGCCACACTGGTAACCATGTGAGATTGAATTCCTTGTTTATAGAATCCCAAGTGCAGGGCGGGAGCTCTGCCAATGGCCAGATATGGGTCTCTGGACAAGTCACTTGACCTTCCTAAGCTTGTACTCATAAAGTAAAAATCATCAATACCCACCTCTGTGAGTTGTGTGAGGTTTAAGTGAGAAAATCTACACAAAGGATCTCTCGGAAAAATCCACAACGGAGTATCTACCATTATGAAGTAGATAGTAATTAATCATAAAGATATATAATGCAATTAAGTTTAATTTTCATAAGGTTAATGTGTTCATAGCTATTTCATATTTGCTTTAAAGTATTTGCAGTTCCCAGAAATGTTTACATTAAAATGTTACTTTGGGATGGGTCTTCCTAAGTTAATTCTCTACTGGATTCGACTTTTCTTTCTCAAATTAAAGCTGTTAGAGTCAGTTGGATGAAGAAATAGAAAATATAAATACAAAGTGATTATGGTATCTCTATTAACACACTTCCTAATCAGCACAAGTTCTAGCTAGAGCACGGAACCAGGAATGTGTTACCAACGGTATTTAATTAATTAAATATTTCATTGGGTGTCTACAGACAGTTCCCCCCCACACACAATTTTCCTGTTGTATTTTGAGAGAAAATCTGGTATTAGAGAGAACATGCCCTTTGGGGGATATACTAAAAACGTGGACACTCTTAGTTTTAAGTTAAAAGCACACATCAGTCAGTGGAAGAGATAATTTTGGATCTTCTCCCCACCCCTCCCATTCCTTGGCCTTGAGTACTTTATTTTTTAGGTAGTTGCTTTCATTTTTTTTCTTTTCTTTCATCAGCTGTGTTTTGGCACATGAAAAGGAAGGATACAGATAGAAAAGCATTTACAGTCTCTAAAGCAGAGAAGCTATATGTCTTTAGGGTAATAAAAGATTTTGTGACTCTTTCAACATGGAATATCAAACCTGATGTCTTTAGAGCCTGCAGTAGATCCTTTGAAACCATGACTAACATTTCACTATTTTCCCACCTGGAGACATACCTATCTCAGAAGAGAAAAATATGCTTTTCTACTTCAACTGTTGAATAGCACCTTCATATGTTGCATCCGGAAAACAAAACATACACATTGTGGAAAGGACAAAACATGCAGTGTGAAATGGAAGCATGTAGCTTACATAGGCACATATTTTTACATATTTGTTTCTAAATGTACAAACAGGATCTGCTCTACAAAATGCTCCAGAATCTTATTTGTTTCAAATTTATGTAATCAGCCATGTTGCAAGATGGTATTCAAAAAGAAGCTGAAAGATGTGTTATCCTTGTTTCATATCTAACATCCTTTCTCTCTCTCTATGGACCAATAAAAAGCAGAGACAAAAAAAAATACTGAATGTCAAACAATACAATAAAATGCAGAAATGTCTCAATGTTTAAAGAGCATAATCATAACTACAAGATAAGCTGTAACTGGGAGAAAACCTTTGGTGTTAGAGGAGAGAGCTCAGTTAAACTTCAGGGGTTTCTGTCTAGTTTGTAGACTTGAAGTTTATAAGCAGATTCCAGATGTTATATTATCAAATGATAACTAAAATTCAGCTCATTAAAATACAGCTGTTGATCAGGATCTCAATAGAATTCCCAACATTATCTCTCTTTTGGATATGTGTTTGAACGGTCCTTTGGCAGGCTGGATCTTGCATTTGTAGTTTTAATAATAGTCCTCACTCTTTAACACGATTATCTGAATCCTGAACCAGTGCATGCAAAGCAAGACAAATGTGTTTCTGGAAAACCAGGCCTCACCAAAGAGTGGCTGGCATAGTCTTCCACCAACAATCCAAGCCAAGAATTGTTTAATTATGAAATATAGCTGTAGGAAAAAGGGCAAAAGAAAAGAAAAAGATATCCTGGAAAACTAGGTTTTTACTGTACTCCAATCTTATTGGTGTATCACAAAAGTTTCCAGCAATGCTTATTCTAAACATAAATGTGTCTCTTAAATATGATTTAGAGTTTTACAAAGATACAGATTATTCTGAAATAAGGCCACCCCTTGATCTGACTGAGGAAGACTGAATCTTCCTTTAGTAAAAGAAGGCTAAAATCTTCTTTTACTAGGAAACTTTATTTTTTCCAGGGTTACTGAAATTGTTATATAAAGTCACAATTAGCACATTGGCTGACCCTGATCTCAGAGAGAGAAGATCAAATGCCTGATATAGCAAGATAGAAGGTGTATAGTGATAGAGAAAAATATTCTCCAGTGAGTTTATAGCTATGGTAGGAATGCTATCTACGCTGACCAATGGTTTTAGTAGACCTAACTTCAGTTTAAATAGGTTTCATGCTCAAGTTTTGGAAAAGCCTGCTTGCCAGTATGTCTACTGGATGAAATTACAAATATTTCTTCAAATCAGAGTCCAAGGCAATGTAGACAATCTTAAAACACACACACACACACACACACACACCACAAACCTGAATTTGCTATGTGACTCAGGGAACTCAAAATAGGGCTCTTAATGACCTAAAGGGGTGGGATGGGGAGCGAGGTGGGATGGAGGTTTAAGAAGACAGAACATAGGTATACCTATGGCTGATTCATATTGATGTTTGGCATAAACCAACACAATGTTTTAGAGCAATTATCCTTCAATTTAAAAGAAATTAAAAGTATGTATTAAAGCCAAGCAAAGAGTTGAACACCACTGAGCAACTGAAAGCATGTACACACATTAAAACCAAATAGAAAAGAAGTTTAAACCATTATCTGACACATTTGGATAATGAAGATAATCTTTAAAATGTCTATTAAAAGATTAACTCAAATGGCAGAAAGGCTCATATGTGTTGTGAACTAGTAGGTATTATGTTAGATATCCTAATTGGTTCTCTTTATATTCTGAAATAAATTTCATATTGTAAATTTAAAAAATTGATATAAAAAGTAGGAGAGGGACTAGTTAATAGGATAAATAGATTAAGTACCCTATTCCTTTTCAATCAGTTTCATGACTTATGGAAATTTGGATCTATTCTTGTCTGCTCTCTGATCACCTCTTATTTCACAAATGTTATTAGAATGTACTATATAACTTTAGACATTAGGAACATTTTTCATGCTGGTTAGCTTATAAAATCTTCTCTAAGTCTGTGAAATAGGAATATGCATTTATTTACTCTTCATAAACTTGTATTTGAAAAAAGAATAAAGCCCATTTTAGTTGGATTAGAGAAGGAGAAAGCATATGATAATCCTTCTATGGGAAAATATGTAAAGAGGTAGCAATTTTAAACTGGATTTGGTAAAATATATGCACAGCCTATTGCATACAGCCCTTGAGCTGAAAGTAGAATTTATTTTTTTAATGGTTATTAAAGAGAGAATATGAAATTAAGACTATGTACTCACAAGTCCTAAAACATCTGTCCTTTTACAGAAAAAAATCTGTCAACACCTGCTCTAACATCAAATGGTATTCCAAGATACAGTTTTTAAATTATTTTCTTCCTACATTATGTAATTGTAAATATATGAATCATAAAACTAAAAACCAAGGAAAATTAAGAATCATTTTTCAAAAAATAATAGAAGTAACTTATATATATACTGTGTGAAATTCAAACACAGGCAAAACTAAGCTATAATGATACCATGCAGATTACTGGTAACCTCTATGGTACTAACAAAGAAGCTACGTGAATGAGCTTCTTGGGGTGATGGAAATGTTCTATGCCTAGTTGGAGTAGTGGTTATAAAAGGGTATTATGGACTTAAAATTTCATTGAATTGTTCAGACTACAGTACAGTTTACTGAATATAACTCAATAAAAAATAAAACAAAAAAATATACATATGTTAATACTAATTACACATTTTGTAGTATAACATAAATGATAGAAAAGGGGAGATAATTTAGCAATACCCACAAAAAGAAAAACAAAACAAATTATGAAAAGTAACATAATTAGACTGACAACAGATTTATCAACAACAAAAGAGGCCAAAATACAGTGGAATAATTTCTTATAAATGCTGATAGAATATAAATGTCAGACTAAAATTCTCTGACTAGATATACTGTCATGCAAAAATAAAAGCAAAATTAAGCCTTTTCCTGGAAACATAATAAGAAAACTTTGGACATATAGGCCCTCCATGAAATAACTACTCAAGAATATACTTTAGGAAGAAGACAGTAGAATCTAAGAAGAAATGGAATTAAACAATCAGTAAAACTAGGAAAGAGATATATAGGGGATAGATATAAATAAGAATTTATTGTTAAAGAAAAACACCAATACAGCATACTGACACATATATACGGAATTTAGAATGATAGTAAGGACGACCCTGTATGTGTGACAACAAAAGGACACAGACATAGACAATGGACTTTTGGCCTCAGAGGGAGTAGGAGAGGGCGGGATGATCTGGGAGAATGGCACTGAAGCATATATACTGTTATGTAAGAAACGAATCACCAGTCTCTATTTGATACAGGATGCAGGATGCTTGGGGCTGGTGTACGGGGATGATCCAGAGAGA
>SJYV01037578.1:230361-399842 GCA_006410875.1 Neotragus pygmaeus | reverse complement strand
AGATGGATGAAACTGGAGCCTATTATACAGAGTGAAGTAAGCCAGAAAGAAAAACACCAATACAGCATACTGACACATATATACGGAATTTAGAATGATAGTAAGGACGACCCTGTATGTGTGACAACAAAAGGACACAGACATAGACAATGGACTTTTGGCCTCAGAGGGAGTAGGAGAGGGCGGGATGATCTGGGAGAATGGCACTGAAGCATATATACTGTTATGTAAGAAACGAATCACCAGTCTCTATTTGATACAGGATGCAGGATGCTTGGGGCTGGTGTACAGGGATGATCCAGAGAGACGTTGGGGGGTGGGAGGTGGAAGGGAGATTCGGGATTGGGAGCTTGTGTGTACCTGTGGTGGATTCATGTCGATGTATGGCAAACCCAATAGAGTATTGTAAAGTTAAATTTAAAAATAAATAAATAAATAAATTTAAAAAAAAATAAAAAAAAATAAAAATCCTTACAAATATACTATATAAAAAAAAAATAACCCTAATAAAAGTCATTAATTTTAAAAAGCAAGCTGAAATGCTATATAGCTCATATGTAAATTCATTGAGCTATATACTTAATATTTGCACATTCTGCACATAAATTTTTTAAATGATCCTGAAATAATACCTTCCCATCCTATCATATTTACCCCAAAATAAAGGATAATGATTGTTTTAATGACCTCTATCCAAGCATTGGTGAAAAACAGATTTTTACTCTTGGATTATGGGAAGGCCAGAACATATAATCCCTAGTGCTGGACAGATGAGATCAAAAGCTTATTAGTCATGTACCCACAGTCCAGAAAAGGTAGATACTGTTCACCATGCAGGACCACACAGGGGTTGTATTTTGGAGACTTCTCCTTTGTAGGCAAGTTTGAAATAAATCTTTGATATGTACTCATAATTAATTCATCTGAGATATTGCTTTAAAAAGAGACAAATGAAAATTTAATTTTTATTATAAAGAAATTTGATGGTAGAATTTGTGACTGTGACCACTTTCCTATGGTCAAATAAAACCCTCTTAACAGAGAATTTTGGAGAAGTAGGAGGGATAAACTGTTAAGCTTAAAACTGCTAAAGATTAGATTTATTTATTATTTTTTTAATTTTTACTTTATTCTACTTTAAATACTGTATTGGTTTTGCCATACATCGACATGAATTCACCACAGGTGTATACAGCTCCCAATCCCGAATCCCCCTCCCACCTCCCACCCCACATTGTCTCTCTGGATCATTCCCATGCATCAGCCCCAACATCCGGCATCCTGCATCGAACATAGACCGGTGCCTCGTTTCTTACATGATAGACAGCTACCCAAATTAAAATCTAATCTTTATTATTAGATTTGATTTTAATTTGGGTAGCTGATTCTTGCTGCTGCTGCTGCTAAGTCACTTCAGTAGTTTCCGACTCTGTGCGTCCCCAAAGACGGCAGCCCACCAGGCTCCCCCATCCCTGGGATTTTCTAGGCAAGAACACTGGAGTGGGTTGCCATTTCCTTCTCCAATGCATGAAAGTGAAAAGTGAAAGTGAAGTCGCTCAGTCATGTCCGACCCTCAGGGGCCCTATGGACTGCAGCCTTTCAGGCTCTCCCATCCATGGGATTTTCCAGGCAAGAGTACTGGAGTGAGGTGCCATTGCCTTCTCCAAGCTGATCCTTGCAGAGAGGTATAATAGCATATAAATAGCATGTCCATTTGTATGCATATGCAGAGAATCTTGTGTCTGCTTTGGTGACTGAAATCTTCATATGGACCTCATAAAATGAGAAAAGCCCATTAGGAATTTGAAAAGCTGCTTGCAGATGATCCATAGCCACCTGGGACATTTTCTCTTGGTGTATCAAACAGAGTTCATCAACCCCAGGGGTTTTCAGTTGGAAGAAACTGCCCCCTTCTCTGAACCTGAGGACATTTGACAATGTCTGGAGACATTTTTAATTGTCAAGACTGGAAGTATGGTGGGGGTTGTCACTGATACTTTGTTGGTAAAGAGGAAGGATGCTGCTAAATATCCCATGATTCATAGGACAGTCCCAAATGCCAGTACTGCCAGGTGAAGACACCTGGATCTAAAACATCAATGGTAGTGCTTAATTATGATTGTGTCAAATGCAGCCTGGGTAGGTGTGTGAAGCAGGTGAAAGAGGCTAGGAAAAGCAATGACCAACAGGTATTTTTCAATAAGAAAAGTCTTATGCAAATGATGTTATCCCAACTCAGACTGAACTTTGTTGTTGTTCAGTCACTAAGTCATGTCTGACTCTTGGTGACCCCAAGAACTGAAGTACATCAGTCTTCCCTGTCCTTCACTATCTCCCTCAGTTTGCTCAAATTCATCTCCATAGCATCACCGAATCAATGAACATGAATTTGAGCAAACAGTGAATAATATGATAGTAGGTCAAACATAAAGTCTTTCCTATTTTATGGAGTTAATGAATTCCAAAAGACGAATTGGAATAGGAATAGGACTGCTTAAGTTTGAAGGCGAGGGAAGGAGAGAGGTAGAGAAAGAAAGAGAAAAAGGGAAAGACGTGTTTCTAGCACTTAGTAATATCCAGTGGAGAAGAGTTTGCTGGTTTAAGATTCTGGCTGCTGCTGCCTGGGGAAAAGGCCTTTCTCTCTCGGAAGAAACCAGCGACCACATTCAGGATAGTGTCAAATTAAGGTTTTATTCCAATAGAGGGGTTATGAGTGGGAGCCAGGGAAACAGATTATTGGGGAAGTTGGGGGAGGGGTGCCAAGATAATCAGCTGAGCACAAAAAAATTAGAAGTNAGCGACCACATTCAGGATAGTGTCAAATTAAGGTTTTATTCCAATAGAGGGGTTATGAGTGGGAGCCAGGGAAACAGATTATTGGGGAAGTTGGGGGAGGGGTGCCAAGATAATCAGCTGAGCACAAAAAAATTAGAAGTGAAGCCAAGAGAAGCAGAAAGTCACATGAAACACAGCACAGGAACTGAGTGGTAAATTTGGCAGCTGGTTTGAGAATCCCAGGAGAAACACTCTGCGGATACGTCTGTGGGCACAGCCACATTATGAAGCTTGTGCCCAGGGCCTTAATCGCACTCCTCTGGCTCATCAGACCCAGTCTAATTTTATCCCAATGAAAACTAAAAGATCTCATCTGACATTTCCTTGGATGTCCTTGCGTAATGTGTAATGAACCCGGACAGGAATAAACCATGTTAAGGTTCAATTCTCAATGGAGGCAGCTACCTGCTCTATCCATTCCAAATCCCCAGATCTTGATGTAAAAGTGTGGTGGGCCATATAATGCAGACATTTTTTCTAAAGTAATACATTGAGAGTTATTTTATTCTGATAGTTATTAAGGCAACAAGAAGATTGAGTGTGACTGAACCATAAGATTTTACTCTTTAATAATTTTACTACCAGAAACATCTGGGTTACCTTACAACAAAAAGGAAGAGAGTCCAAGAGACTTTTATAAAATAACTTTGCCGAAAGTAAACAGGAAAAATAAATAGGATTAGAGAAATTGTGAGTGTAATAACCCCTGACAAATTAAGAGTTGAACTAGTGGAACAGACATCGTGTCATGCACAATACAGACCTTTGCTGTTTTATTCAATCTTCACAACCTGTAAGGTCAGTGTTGCTTTATTGTATATATGAGAAAACTGACCTACAAATCAAGTAGGTGGACATGAGAACAGTAAAATACATGGGAGCAAAAATAAAATAAAATAAATAAAATACATGGGAGCGGTATTTGATGTACACTGGATTGTTTAATTTGGTCAATGAAAGACTTACAGATGGATTTTAGATTTTTAAGAGGAAAAGTGTTTCACTGTTACAGTGAGAGAACCAACAGCTGAGAAGAAATACACTTCTACCTCAGCACAAAAAGACACACTCACTAAGTAGCTGTCTGCTGAATACAGTGACTACATTTCTTGATTCCAGGATGAGAGAGTGATTCCATTCACACAGGGGTGGAAAATGGCAAGTACCAAGGGCAATGTATACACAGTGTCGATAGGCAAAAATAAGACCGAGGCAGGCTTTTATTCCATTAAAGAATAAGAAAAAGCAAAACTGAAAACTAAATGACATGAGAAATTTGAACCACACATAGAAAAAGATATCTAAAGACACAAAAGATGAAAATATTTCTAGAACTGTTAATTACATGAATCAGGATACAGGGACAAAATATTAGTCAACATAATCTAGATTATGTGAAGTGCAAAACAGATCACCAAATATGAGTAGCTTACAACAAATCAGTGCAGTATTTGCTCATACTACATGGCTATCACAGGTCACCTTGAAGGCTTTGGTTATTTTTATGTCTTGAGGGACCTAGGCTGATAGAACTTCCTCTTATCCTTATGCTTCCTTGATTGCAATATCAGGATAAGGAAATATGGAAAACTAAACATTGACTCTTAAAGCTTTTACCCAGAAATAACAGGAATCACTTCCACTCATACTACATTTTCCAAAGCAAGTCACAGAGCCAGGCCTGAGATCAAGTTAGTAGAAAACAGTTCTACTTTGTGTTTAAAATGAGAGAAATGATATTTGTTAAAAATTTTTCCTAACAATTACCACAATCAGCTCTTCTGGTCACAAATATATGGTTGACTTTTCTTTTAACCAACAAATTATACTTGCCCCTTCCCATGGCCTATCCAATCACTAGAATGGGTTAACATTCTATAAGAAGCTCTTCTTGGTCTGGAAATCTCTAAGCCAAAATGGCAAATTTGTCCTGATGTGACACTGCAGAAAACATCAGGTTATCTAAATAAAAATTTTAAATTAGAATGGGGAAATACTCTGTAGTCCCTGATCCAAGGGAGTTCTGAAATTCCATTAGACTGTTATTTCAAGGTCACTCTATTCTAGAGGTGGGCAATGCTCTGTTGTTAGCGTTTGATTTCATTCCAAAAATAGTTCCCAAGTCCTTCACTCTCAGGACAACCCCTTGGTGATATTTTCCTTTTTATGTTTTCATCCTTGGATACATGTGAAGAGATTTTGGAAACATCTCTTTTGAGACTGATCAATTTTCTCACCCTGCTTCCTGCATGTGTAATTTGGGAAGAACCAAAGGATATTATTTATAACAACCACAAGTAGTAAAATGATCAGTGACTAAGCAATAAAAATGCAAGATCTATTTATTTATCTATACCTATCAATCTATCTATATCTTTGATAGCTTAGATACAGTAATAAAGGAAAGAATGATATATGTATGTATGAAAGTAGGTAGGTAGATAGATAGAGATACCTAGAGACAGAATAAGACTCTAGAAAAAGCTCTCAATAAATAGATTAAATAAATGCACTATATCTCCAGTTGAAATTCAGATTCTGTGCATGTCATTTCCAAATACTGTAAACATATAAATTCACTTCATAGTTTCCTATGAAAACCACATATATTCAAAAACATTTACATTGATTTATTATGAAATTGAAAAGTTTAGAATAATATTCAGGTGGAAGGCAAGAACATTAGAATATCCATGAACTTATAATAAAAGCATCATGTAGCATCATCCCAGGGATCAGTATATATTTTAAGAATAGAATAAATAACCCAGGAGCATGATTATATATAAATTTTGTTTCTTATTTAATTTTTTAAATCATGTGGAAAATGATCAACTACTCCAGACATGTGGTTTGAAACAGTCTACTCATTCAAAATAACATTTGGACTTCCTACTGTACAACACATACAAAAATAACTTCTAATAGGTTAAAGAGATAAAAGAATATCGTATAACTTTTAGAAAAAAATATAAGCAACTACTTTTGCAAAGTCAAATTTCTGAAGGCCTTCCAAGGGAACATTATAAATCTAGAAGATATAAGGTATATTGAAGGGTTTTATAACAGTAGAATTATACCTTCTATATGAAAGAAAAGACTGCATTAAGTAATTGAAAAAAAAAAACTGTTGGAACATTTAATAGAAGACAAATAAATAATAGCAAGACTATACACTCTCCAACAAATCACTAAGAAAAAATGGTAATGCAATGCAAAATGGGCAGAAGATAGAGAGTGGAGAATAAGGAAATTCAAATAGACTTTCAACAGGAAAAGAAAAGTACAAACAACGATTAACATCACTTTTATCTTTTCTATTGACAAAAATAAGTGTTTAGACATAACCAATGATGAGAATGCAATGAAATGGGCACTTTGGTACATTGTTATTTGGGTATAAACGTTTAAACATTTTTTAGATGACAATTTAATAAATTAATAAAAAAATTTATAGTAATAAAATAATAGTAATTAATTTTAGTAATATTAATAAAAATTAGCATGAATGAATCCTTTGGTAGAAAACCAGAGAAATGACACTCATAAGTATTTTATAANAAAAATAAAAATTAAAAGAAAAAAACAGCAGACTTATAATAATTTCTAAATGAAGGAAGAAATATAGAAAGAGAAAAACAAAAACAAAAAAACAACTTAGGAATGAAAGAAGAACATCAGTCCACAGGCATGGAAGAAATTAAAATTCATAAGTGAATGCAATATACAAATATATAACAAATATACCAATCTGGAAAGATTTGTAACACAAAAAAGTATACTATATAGTTTTGCAGATGCCTATATACATAATCAAATATAAAACAATGTTACACACAACTTCAGAATAGTGAGTATCCCTAGGGAATGAGAGAGGGAAAAGATAGAAGTGAGAATTTAGCTCCATGTACAATATTTTATTTTTATTCTTAAAAACAGGATCTGAAGCAAACTCAATAAAATGTTAACATCTGTTAAATCTGGGTGGTCAGTGTTTGGGTGTCTGTTATCAGAAGTTCTGACCTTCTCAGGATGTATGAAATGTTTCATAATTCGAAATAGAGGAAAATTTTAAAATAGCTCTTGCTCATAGCATTTTGGCAAATGTCTTCTAAATAGCTAAATAAATTAAATTTGCTGATTCTTCTCAGGCCTATTTTCTCAGTCAAATAATTCAAAGGGATTAATCAATGATGATTTCTATTTTTAAAGATATTCCCACTTGATTTCACTTTGATAAGTTGTAGGAGTAGGTTAAGCATTTTCTGGGAATACTCATACACAATAAATGTCATATGTCTAAATTCTGAATCCCACTCAAGATAGTTGAAGCGTTTGATCTTAATGATTATTGGACAACCAAAAACAGAGGCATCAGCCAAGCTGTTAGTTCATGGAAAAAAAATTACCGTTAGTGCCATTCCTTTTCTGATTAGCTGATGTTTCTGCCAAGCCTGCCCTTGCTTCAGGTGTGACGTTCTGTGTCAGAACAGAGTTATCTACCCTAGTGGTCTGATTTGCCAACTCCAGATCTAATCACTGAAATCTTCACAACTGTTCACAACACCTCACGATTCAACAGCTAACTTACATATGTACCCCGTAATCATCTCCCCTCTCCTCCCACTCCAGGTTCTGTCTGCCATTTGTGAAAACCACCTAAGCCCTCTTGTTTCTCTGGAGTCTTGGAGAATCTTTACCAACCTTCAGCAGACCATACATATATATATTTTTTTTCTTTCTTTTACCTTCAGCTTTCATTTCCTTTTTCCTAAGGACTATTCAGTTTAACCCACACCCAGTGATCTTAGACTCTCCCCAAATAGAATTTTGTATAGTTGTCGTGGTTTGAGTTAAACTTATATTTCTTAGTGACTTGCAGAAACTGTTAACGACTACTTGGAACGGAAAACTGAGAATTCAAAGCATAAAGCTTGGCTACTCTCTTGTAAAATCTGGGAGAAAGAAACAACACCTTCTATATACCAATCTATGATAGCAGCTTGAACAAAAATTTCAATCAGTAACTCAATCATTTGTTATATAAATATCACATGATCCTACTCTTTTATATAGTTTCTGCCAATGTTCAGATGTAAAATCAAATGCCCTTTGAGATGAGTGCTCTATTACAGGAGAGTCTTTTGCATATTTTGTTTGGGAAGAGCTCTTATCCTTTGGTTTCTTCAAAATACCAGGTTGGCAATGTACAAATGATCTGCCTTCAGTTTGCCAATTCATTTCAGCACACCTTTGCTTTTAGCAATATTTGTTCTCTTACCTCTGACCTGGTTCTGTCAAAAGACAATTTCAGAGTGGGAAACTCCCTCAGATCTTCTTCAGGAATGATTACAGCCAAGAATTAATTGAGTCTCTGTTATCTTCTCTCCCATTTTTTGGATAGACTTTTTGCACTGTATCCATCTCACTGTTTCTGGCTGACTTCCTCCCTCTAATTTATTCAAAGAACTGCATATTATGGACTTTGCTGTTGCCTGCAGAAAACTCTTAATTTGGGGGGCTCTATGTACTTTGTATCTGACTACCCATATATCCTGGGCTCCCTTATTACTTCTCTTGGGCAGTCTTTCTTACTTTTTATTTTTTTCTTTCTTACTTTTTAAAAGATGTTTTCCCCCAGGATAGCCTCTTAGATATTTATTGCCAGTAAAGCAGGAAGCATTTTGTTTGAAGTCTGAGATTTAAATATATAGCACACATCTTTCCTGAACTTCTAATCAATAACTGCTATTTTTATAGTTACCAAACTTTGCTAGGTATTTGAATTATTTATTAATGATATTCCTTTTAGTCCCTCAAACTAATGCCTACAGTTGTATTATAGTCTGCTTTTCTAAAATTGAGTAATCTAGTGATCTAAACAATTTTCTCTTTGAAATGCTAAATTTCTTTTCTTGTGATCACCATTGAAAACATAACACAGTGTTCCTGAAGTAGTCCCTATGCATTGCTTAGAACCTAATCTAGTTGATATACCAGTTATTTCTTGCTGTGCCAGAAGCAAACTCCAACCTCACTGGATTCAAAAAACAAGCATGTATGACTGCTCATGAGTCTAAGGGTCGGTCGAGCAGTTATTCTGATTTTGGCTGGGCTTACCCATGGATCTAGGGTCAACTGGAGGTTATGAAGGCAGCTATATGTTGGGTTCTTTCACATACTTTGAGGCTGGTTGGCTGTAAACTGGTCTGGGATTAATGACCTCAGCTGGAATAACTGGATTTTCCTAACATGGTCTCTCACTTTCCAGCTGGTGAGTTCTAGTTTACTTAAATGATGATGGCAGAGTTCCAAGGAAGAGTATGGACACAAGAAAGGCCTCTTAAAGTCAAGTCTCACGAGTGGCATATAGTCACTTTGGGCTCTTTCTATCAGTCAAAGCAAATCATAGGCCAAGCCAGATCCCGTGGGAAAGGACACAGACTCCAATTCTTGAAGGAGGAGCTGCAGTGTCATGTTACAAACGGTGCAGATACAGGGAAGATACAAATTGGAGCCATTTTTGTGCTCAGCTGCCTGCCACAGTTGATTTCCTTTCCTTTCTAATTGTAAAAATCAAAGTAAAGCAAAAAAGATTTACCAGGTACCTCCTGTGAACAGAGTATCTTATTCGGAAGAAATTTAAAATCTTAGATAGGACATAAGAAGGTGAAAGTTAAGCACTCCTAGCAATCTTGATTTATGACTAGGCCATGATACAATTTCTTTTTCTGAGTTGATTATTTAAAATCTGGAATGCATTTTCCAACAGAAATATAAATGGTAATTTGGAATGCAGACAAATCCATTTTTAAGCCATAATTTATGGTATACCACATAGTACTCAATTATACCATAAATATTATAGAAAATAATTACCTGTGTGAGAGGTTTATATTTAAACATTTGTTCCTTAATTAGTGCTGAGGAAACACTATTAAGTCTATTACTAGCATCCCTCCCACCCCCTAATTTGGGGATGAAGTCAGAAAATGACTCACTCTGAAGGCAGAAAATCTACATTGCACACCTTTATATGTTACTCCCTTTTAGGTACCTTATCTGTTTAATTTTTATGATAGCCCACTGAAGACAGCTTTAGTTTACCCCTTTTTATATTTGAGAAAAGTAAGACCAACAATGCTACATGACTTGCTCAAGAGCACAAAGCAGGAAATAGTTGTTATGAGTATCTATATAATGGCAAAGTCTTGCTTTTCCCACAATCCCACTTTGCCCTGATGAAAAAAGTATTGTGGACAAAGTAATATCAAATATATTATCTGAAATGAAATTAAACTCATGGGATAAAATTCAAGATATATACCAAATGTAAATAAAATGTATTCAGAGATGACTTGTAAACATGCCACCAATATGGCCATTTTGCTTCCCAAGCATCTATTAGAATATGTGATGCTCTCCCAAATAGAATTGGTGGATCAACGTTTCCTTCATTTTAATCACTGTAAACAATGTGTAACATTATGCAATGAGCATCAACCAGACTACAGAGCAATTGATGTAACCACAGAAGGAATGTTGTTAGTATGGATTATTAAAAATAATAATAATAAGTTTGAAGAATAAGAATCTGCCAAGGAAGGATCAGCCTGAAAAATACTGAGCCTAATAAAGGTGAGTTTTCTGGTCACTGATGTGGGAAAGATTGAAGGCAGGAGGAGAAGGGGCCGACAGAGGATGAGATGGTTGGATAACATCACCGACTCAATGGACATGAGTTTGAGCACGTTCTGGGAGTTGGTGATGGACAGGGAAGCCTGCCATGCTACAGTCCCTAGGGCCAGAAAGAGTCGGACATGACTGAACAACTGAACTGAACTGATGTGGCATATGGTGCTGCAGAATGGGGATAACTGATCAAGTTTGACATGCAAAAATTTTCTTTTTTACAACCTAATATTCTTTCTTATTCAAAATACTTGTTCAGCTTCTTTAAGAAAACTTGTTAAACCTATTGTGGCTTTTAAGTACTTTGGGAAGGAGAAACTATCTCACTTTTACTAAATCTTGAAACTCTCTCCCCTGGACCTTAATATCCAGTTTCCTGTGTGTTTTATTAGCAAGTCTTTAAAAACCCTGTCTAATTGTCTTATGGTTGTAAAAGTTTGTTTGTAAGTTCATTTATTTGAACTTGGAATTGATTTGTTTTTGTTGCAACAGCATTATAAGCCAAGAGTCACAAATTTTAGTATCTACAGGAAAACAGGCAGGTTACATAAGTGACTGAGGCAGGGCCGAACATCAGACAATAGAGGGTATGGGGACAGTGTTGAATAGGAGAGTGCAGATCTCCATGGAAGGCACTCTAATTCTCATTAACAATAACAACAACATTGCTAGCCAAACTAAATAAGACTGCAGATCAGATTTCTGCCAACATGCCATCTTGATTAAAAATGCCATGTGACTTGTAGATTAGCCCCTAAAGCCTTTCTACCTTTTAGCCATTGTAAAATAGAAGAGTACTTTACTGCATCTTTAATAACCTAGATTTTGAAGTTGTCCTTTTGCAGAGTCAAGCTTTATACTCAAAACTAAAATGATCTCAACAAAATACTGTCCCCTCAGAATTGATGTCTGAGTAGCTATCAAACCTCCTACTTGAGACACATTAGGTGCATTTCTTAGTTCCTAATTTTGTGGGGAAAGAATTCAGTCTTTCACTATTAAGTATCAATATAATGTTAGCTATAGGATTTTCGTAGATGTGCTTTACAACATTGAATAAGTTCTTCTCTCATTTATAACTGAATGGATGTTGAATTTTGTCAAATGCGTTTCCTGCATCAATGGATATGATCATGTGATATTTATTCTTTATTCTTTTAATATAGCAGGTGACTTTGAATGATATTGAACCAGCCTTGTATTCTTGGAATAAACCCACTTGGTTGAGGTGCATAAATCTTTGTGTATGTTTCTGAGTTTCATTTTCTAATATCTTGTTTAAGATTTTTTTAAAAATCTATAGTCAATAGGAATAGTGGTGTGTAACTATCTTTTGTAGTTTTCTTGGTATTAGGGTAATACTAGCTCCATTTAGAGAAGGAAATGGCAACCCACTCCTGTATTCTTGCCTGGAGAATCCTGTGGACAGAGGAGCCTGGTGGGCTGCTGTCCATGGGGGTCTCACAGAGTTGGACACTACTGAAATGAATTAGCATGCAGCATGCATTGGAGAAGGAAATGGCAATCCAATCCAGTATTCTTGCCTAGAGAATCCCAGGGAGGGAGGAGCCTGGTGGGCTGCCATCTATTGGAGGAGCCTGGTGGGCTGCCGATATGGGGTCGCACAGGGTCGGAAACAACTGAAGCGACTTAGCAGCAGCAGCAGCTTCATGAAACAAATTGGAACCTGTATCTTTATCTTCTATTTTCCATAGGGTTCTCAGTCTGTTTGGGCTGCTATCACAGATTGGCTGGCTGATAAACAACAGAACTTTATTTCTCACAGTTCTGAAGGTCGGAAGTCTGAGATTAGGATGCTAACACAGTTGGGTGAGCACTCTCTTCTCATTGCAGACGTCTTGCATCCTCACAGGGTGGAAGGGCCTGGGGAGCTTAATCTCATTGTGAGGCTTTTGCTCTCATGGCTTAATCTCATTTCAAAGTTCAGTTCAGTTCAGTTCAGTCACTCAGTCGTGTCCAACTCTTTGTGACCCTATGAACTGCAGCACGCCAGACCTCCCTGTCCATCACCAACTCCCAGAGTTCACTCAAACTCATGTCCGTCCAGTACTTGCCTCCTAACACCATCATGCTGGGTATTATGATTGCAGCATGTGAAGTATGGGGGGATACAAACACTGAAGTCAGAGCAACTAAATTGTGGAGAAATGGTGCTAATTCTTTAAAGTTTGGTGGAATTCTCCAGTAAAACTACTTGGGCCTGGGGATTTCTATTTTGGAAAAATTTTAAATTACCAGTTCAATACTCAATAGTTAAAGGACTATTCAAATGATCTGTTTACTATTATGCGTGTTTTGGTAACTTGAATTTTCTGAAGGATTTTAGAAAATCCTTCATTTATCTAAATTGTCAGATTTATGTGCATAGATTTGTTTGTGATATTCCCTTACTATCTGTGATGTCTGCACGGTCTGTAGTGATAGCTCTGTTTCATTAGTAATTTGCGTCCTCTTTTTTTCTGTTGGTTAGTCTTGCTAGAGGAGTGCCAATTTTATTAACTTCTTCAAAGAATCAACTCTTTGTTTCATTGATTTTCTCTACTGCTTCTGTTTTCAATTTCATGGATTACTGCTCTTGTCTTTCTTATTTCTCTGCTTCCATTGACATTATTTTTGCTTATCTTTCTTTTTAACTTTTNTAACTTCTTCAAAGAATCAACTCTTTGTTTCATTGATTTTCTCTACTGCTTCTGTTTTCAATTTCATGGATTACTGCTCTTGTCTTTCTTATTTCTCTGCTTCCATTGACATTATTTTTGCTTATCTTTCTTTTTAACTTTTAAGTTCTTTAGATGAAAGCTTAGATCATTGATTTGAGATTTTTCCTCTTCTCCAAAGTATGTTTTTGAGTCTATAAATTCCCTTCTTAGCATAATTTTAGCTGTGCTTCACAAAATTTTTATATTTCCATTTTCATTCAGTTAAGTGTATTTTTCAAAATTTCCTTTGAGACTCTTCTTGGATCTATTTACAAGTGTGTTTTTAAGTGTTTGGAGATTTTCTGCTTTCTTTTTATTGTTGTTTTTTAGTTTGATTATTTCAATCCAATTGATTTCATTGTACATCCATGTAGATAACATAGGTTATAGAGTTTAAATTTTTTTAAAAAATTGTTGAGGCTTGCTTTCTGGCCCTGGGTATTGTCTGTTTTGCTCTATGTGCTTTGAACACTTGAAAGGAATGCATATCATGCTTTTTTGGGGTGGCATGTTCTATAAATGTCAGTTTGATTCTGTTGGTAAAGATCTTTTGGAATTCCTCCATATCCTTGCTACTTTTATGTATACTTGTTCTGCTAATTGTTGATAAGCGTTTTTTTTTTTTTTCTATTATAGTTTATTACTTGATCGTGACGTCGTGAAGTCGCTCAGTTGTGACTGACTCTTTGCGATCCCATAGACTGTAGCCTACCAGGCTCCTCTGTCCATGGGGTTTTCCAGGCAATAGTACTGGAATGGATTGCCATAATTCTCTTTGGTATACGCAGAATCTTGTTTATCTTTTTTAAATATTTGAGTATAGTTTATTAGCAATTGTGTGATAGTTTCAAGTGTACAGAAAAGTGATTCAGTTATACCTTCTTCCCATTTAGGTTGTTACATAACATTGAGCAGAATTCCCTCTGCTATATAGTAGGTCCTTGCTGGTTATCTATTTTACATACATCAGGTACATGCCAATTTCAAACTCCCTAACTATCCCTTCCCCCCATACTTCCCCCTGGTAACCATAAGTTCATTCTCTAAGTCTGTGAGTCTGTTTCTGTTTTGTAAATAAGTTAATTTGTATCCTTTCTTTTTAGATTATGCATATAAGGTATATCATATGATATTTGTCTTTCTCTGATTCATTTCACTCATTATGACAATCTCTAGGTCCATCCGTGTTGCTGCAAATGACACTGTCTCATTCTTGTTAATGGATGAATAATCTGTTGTATGTATGTACCACATCTTCTTTATCTACTTCTCTGGTGATAGACAATTTAGGTTTTTCCATGTCTTGTTTATTGTAAACAGTGCTGCAGTGAGCACTGGGGTGCATGTATCCTTTTGGACCATGTTTCTCTGAATATAACCCAGGAGTAGAATTGCAGGATCATGTGGTAGCTATTTTTAATTTTTTAAGGAACCTCCATACTGTTCTCCACAGTGGCACTACCAACAGTGTAGGAGGGTTCCCTTTCCTACACCCCCTCTCTAGCATTTGTTGGTGGATTTTTTGATGAAAGCCATTCTGACTATTATAAGGAAATATCTTATAGTTTTAACTTGTATTTCTCTAATAAGTAGTGATGTTGAACATCTTTTCATGTGCCTCTTGGCCATACGTATGTATTCTTTGCAGAAATATCTATTTAAGTCATCTGTCCATTTTTTCAATTGGCTGAGAGAAGTGTTTTGATATTCTCATACAGAAATGTAAATTTTACTGTTGCTCATTCCAGTTCTATTTCACATATCTTACAGCTCTGTTATTTGGTACATACACACTTAGGATTTCTATATTTTCATGGTGGATTGACTGATTTATCACATAATATCTTCATCTGTCTCTGGTAATTTCCTTTGTTCTAATGACTCTTTCATTCAATATTAATATAATAACTCCTGCTTTCCTTTGTTTAATGTTTGCATAATATAAAATGTTCCCTAGTCAATCCTATGGAGAAGGCAATGGCATCCCACTCCAGTACTCTTGCCTGGAAACTCCCATGGATGGAGGAGCCTGGTGGGCTGTAGTCCATGGGGTCGCTGAGTCAGACACGACTGAGCGACTTCACTTTCACTTTTCACTTTCATGCATTGGAGAAGGAAATGGCAACCCACTCCAGTGTTCTTGCCTGGAGAATCCCAGGGATGACGGAGCCCAATGGTCTGCCTTCTGTGGGGCCGCACAGAGTCGGACACGACTGAAGTGACTTAGCAGCAGCAGTCAATCCTAAAGGAAATCAATCCTGACTAATCCATTGAAAGGGCTGATGCTGAAGCTGAAACTCCAATACTTTGGCCAACTGATGCGAAGGGCTGACTCATTAGAAAAGACCCTGATGAAAGACTGAAGACAGGAGAAGGAGACAACAGAGGATGACATAGTTGGATGGTATCACCAACTCAATGGACATGAGCTTGAGCAATCTCCAGGTTATGGTGAAGAACAGGGAAGCCTGGTGTGCTGCAGTCCATGGGGTTGCAGATTTGGACATGACATGACTGAGCAACTGAACAACATATTGTTATACTGAGGATTTTGAAGATAACACATAGATGGGTCATGTCTTAATACTCTACCAATCTCTGTCTTTTAACTGGTATACTTATGCCATTTCATTTAATGTAATTATTGATGTCTAAGGTTCAAGTGTGCATTCTAATTTTTGTTTTCCACTTGTATCTCTGTTTTTTTGTTTTTCTGAAATTTCCCCTAACTTCTTGTAGGTTAAAAAAATTTAGATTCCAATTTCTGATATATTTCTAATATTTTTGATTATGTCTCTTTTCATATCTTTTTTTGGTGGTTGCTTGATGCATTTCATAATATATACATAACTTGCACAGACTACTAGTGTCACCATTTTACCAGTTCAGCTGAAATATGGAATACTAATCTCCTTATACCCTCCTGCATTTTTAATATGATTGTTGTAAATATTCCCTCTACATACCACAATGCCAATATTATATTTTTGTTTCGGCTATCAAATATAATGTAGAAAACACAATATGAAAAATAAAGTTTATTTATGCATATTTTGCTTATTATGTACTTTCTTCCTAATATTTAAAGATAGCATCTTCTATCATTTCTGTTTAGAAAAATTCTTTTTTTTTCTTTTTAAATTTTTATTTTTCCTTTATTTTACTTTACAGTACTGTATTGGTTTTGGCATACATTGACATTTCGGGTAGATCTTGATGGAAAATTCTCTTGCTTTTTCTTTATCTAAAGATACATTAATTTTCACCTTCATTTCTGAAAGATATTTTTACTGGGCATAAAATTTTGTATTGACAGTTCTTTTCTTTCTGCACATGAAAAATTTCTGACCTCCAAATTATTGTGATGGAACTTAACTATAATTCAGATCCTTTTTTTTAAATCAGTGGATAAGTTGTGAAAGAGAAATTATATCTTTTAAGATTTTATTCTTTGCTTTTAGTTGTCATAAGTTTGATATTTCTTTGTGTGGAATTCTTTGGGTTTGTGATTTGAGGTGTTTACTTGGCCTCTTGAATTCATAGGTTTGTGTCATTCGCTAAATATGAGAAGCTTCGGTTGCAATTCTTCAAGTCTTTTCAGTCCTGCTCTTTCTTTTCTGCATCTTGGACTCTAATGACACAAATGTTCGATCTTTTGTTATAGTATCACAGCTTTCTGAGGTTATTTTTATTTTTCAATGTTTTCTCTGTGTTATTTAGGATGCATAAATTCTATCACTTATTTTCAAGTTTGCTGTTTCTTTCTTAAATGCCCTCCCTCATGGATTCATCCTGCTGTTGATCCTATCCAGTTTCTATTTTTTAAATTATTATTATATTTTTCAGTTCAAAATTTCTTTTTGGTTCCTCTTTATATCTGCATATTTTCCATTTCTTTGCTGAGATTATCCTTTTTTCATTTTTTCAAGTACATTTCTAATTGCTTACTAAAGCATTCTTATCATAGATGCTTTAAATCTTTATTACAGAATTCAAGTCTCTTCCCTCATGTCTCAAATGCAAGAATTGCATCTATTGGCTTTTTAATTATTCAGTTTAGAACTTCACTATGATGAGTGATTTTACTGAAACAGAAATTTTAATATTCTGTTATAGTATTCTAAATCTTACTCAAACATACTTTATCTGGTTGTCCATGATAATACTATGCCGAAAGAAGGGAGGTGCTGCCTTATTATTGACTGTTGGAAGTTCAGGTTCCCCACTTAGCCTCTATTGATATAGAAAAGAGTGCTCCTTGTTATAAAGGGGTGGAAATGGGTGCACAGACATCTCATGTCATCTCTACCAACACAAGTAAGGAGGATCAAGATTTTATTTTTCCAAGTGAAGATGACAGAAGTTCCAGCTGTATACTCAATGTTCTCTAACATCACCTGTGTGTGGATTTGCACAGGGAGGGAGGATTCTATTTACTTTTCATACTTTTTTTATTTTGTTTTATATATTATACCCAAGGCTTTGAGTTGTATTTAGTAATAGGAATAAGGAAAAACTGGTCTACTCCATCTTCTGATAGGAAGCTCCTCTACTAGCTTCTTTAAGTCATGTTTTAGTCTATGTTTGTGAATTTAAACTTGTTTATCATCTTTGTAATGATTTAATTTTGCTCTTCATATTTTCTCTGAACACTGCAGGCCCATTACTCATTTCTCTGTTAATTTCTAATCTATATTTTGAAATATTTAGTTAATTTTCCTAGTAGTAAATTCTTTTCTTCTAATTTTGATCATACTATCAATGTACTATTATATTTTTATTACTCAGTGTTTTTATGTACAAGTTCAAGGGTCTAATATACACACCATAATTGGTTATAATACACATAATCCAGAACTGACAACTTGGGAGAAAGAAAAGGGAAAAACAGGCATCTCAACAGCAACACATTTGCTTTGAATGATAATATGTATCACCACAAGAATAAATTAAAACAATAATAAGAATGTGAAAGAAGGTAGTTAGATCAGCAAGTTGGTGGAATAGAAAGTCCCAGACATACCTTCTACCATGAGGACACTAATTCAACAACATATTGAACAATTTCATATGTGAGAAATCTTTACGTCAGTTCAGAGTTTCCTTTATCTCCAGACAAATGTAAAACTACCTATATAGAAGCTAATAGGAAAATTTCTGGTACACTTTCACCATAGTCCCTTCCTCTGGCACAGTGCTCCATGATCATGAGGAAATTCCAAGTTTCTAGTTTATTCCTGGGGAGAGAAAGCGAAGATTGGACTCTTCCCTCAATGTCCGGACTCTATGGAGGTGAGGGGGGGCTGCTTGAGAGACTAGGTTCTTTCTTAGCTGTCCCAGAGGGTCCCAGCATACAGTGGACTGGGTGTTACTAAGAGCAAAATAGTAGCAATGATAACTAGACAACTTACTGCTACTTCAGAAAAAATAAAAAGATCAGTGGTTGCCAGGAATAATGTGTAAGGGAGGGACAAAGAGACAGAACACAGAGGAGTTTCAGAGCAGTAGCTACTCTCTGTGATACTGTAATGATGGATACATGCCATTATACATTTGTCAAAACACATGGAATGTACCACATCAAGTGCAAATGTAAACTACAGATTTTGGATGATTATATGTCAATACAGATTCATCAATTGTAACAAATGTACCCCTCTGGTGGAAGATGTTGATAATGGTGCAGGCTGTGCATTTGCAGGGGCAATGATATATGAGTTATTTCTGCACCTTCCCCTCAACTTTTCTGTGAAAATTAAACAGCTGTAAAAAAATTGTCTTTAAAAAAGTGAAGGAGAGATACAGACATTTTCAGATAAATAAAAGCTCAAGGGAGATCATCACTACTACGATCTGCTTATAAGTGCTGATATGAGTCCTTCAAGTTGAAAAATGGTAGATAGCAGCACAAAAGCATAGGAAAATATAAGGCTCACTGGCAAAGATAAATATGTAGAGAAATATGTAATACTATAATGGTGATGCATAAATAACTTTTAATTCTGACACAGAAGTTAAAAACTAAAAGTGTAAAAACAAACATAACTACCAAAATATGTTAATGGATACATAATATTGTGTAATTTGTGACACAAACAACATAAAATATGGGGGTGAGAGAAAAACAAAAGTGTTTTCATATGCAAATTAATTCAAGAAATTATCAGCTTAAAATAGATTGTTATGTTTTATGTAAGATGAACGCCCATGACAATCAGAAAACACCTATAGAAAATACACAAAAAAGAAAAGTATGAAAACATATCACTACAAAAAAAAAAGAAATCAATGAAACACAAAGAAAGAAAATAAGAACAAAATAACTATATGATAGACAGAAAACGATTGACAAAATGGTAACAGTAAGTCTTTCTCTATCAATAGTAACTTTAAATGTAAACAGATTGAACTCCTTCTTCTAAAGACATAAAGTGACAGACTGGATTAGACAATAACAACAACATCCAATCATATGATATCTATAAGGACTCACTTTGGATTTAAGGATAAATCTTTTACACTTTTAGTGTAAAAGTGAAAGGATGGAAAAATATTCCATGCAAATATAACAAAAAGAGAACAGGGGTGGACAAAATTATATCATACAAATTTAATTTTAAAACTGTCATAAAAGACAAAAAAAGGATATTTTATCATGATAAAAGGATCAATTCACCAGGAAGATATAATAATTATAATTACATAAGTATCCAACACCGGAACAGCTATACATATGAAGCAAGCACTGAAAAAATTAAAAGGGCTTAGACAACATAATGTTAGCATATTTAAATATTCCACTTTCAACAATGGTTAGACTATCCAGACAGATCATTAAGAAAACAGAATAGTTAAATGACACTAGGCTAAATGAACCAAACAGACATATACAGAATGTATACAGTCTTAGCTAGACCAAAAGAAAAAGAGAGAAGATTCAGATAATATGAAAAATTTAAAAAGACCAAATACAACTAAAGTGACAGATAAGTACAGGGTCGTAAATAACAACTATAAGCACCTATATATGTGAACAAATCATATAATATAGAAGAAACAGATAAATTCCCAGAAACATACAACCTACCAACAAGAATCATAAAGAAGTACAAAATCTGAACAGACCTATAACTAATGGGAGAGTGAAACAGTACTCAATAATCTTTCAACAAAGAGAAGCCTAGGACCTAATGGCTTCACTGGTGAATTTTACCAAACATTTTGTGGAAGAATTAATACCAATCCTTCCCAATCTCTTCCAAAAATTTGAAGATCATGGAATATTTCCAAATTCATTTTATGAGGACGTCATTATCTTGATAACAAAAGCAGAAAAAGACACTATTAGAAAAGAAAACTATAGGTTGATATCCCTAATGAACAGAGATGCAAAAACCCTCAATAAAGTGTTGATACTAGTAAACTAAATTCAACAGCACATTAAAAGGATTATATACCATGGCCAAACATGTGTACCCCTGGAATGCAAAGATGTTGCAACAAATGAAAACAAATCAATGTAATAAAGCACATTAATAGAATGAAGAATGAAAATGTCACGATTATCTCAATAAATGCAGAAAAATCATTTGACAAAATTCAACAAACTTTCATTATAAAGAAACTCAACAGGCTAAAAATAGAAAGATATTACCTCAATATAATGAAGACTATGTGCAGTTGATCCTTGAAATATGCAGGGATTAGGGGGGCTACTTACCCAGAAAATAAAAAATTCACATAAGTCATACCTTGGTAGCTGGGGAGAATTGGTTACAGGAACTGCTGCTGACACCAAAATCCATAGATATTCAAGTCCCATAGTCAGCTCTCCACATCTGCAGTCCTGCATCTGTGGATTCAACCAACATTGATCACATAGTACTCTAATTTACTGAAAAAAAAAAAAATCAGGTATATATAGAACCATGCAGTTTAAATCCATGTGCTTCAAGGTTCAACTGCATGTGAAAAGCCTACAGCTAGATCATACTTAGTGAAAAACTGAAATCTCTTCCTCTAAATCAGCAACAAGGCAAGGATGTCCACTTTGACCACTTCTATTTATATAGTACTGGAAATCCTAGCCAGAGCAATTAGGCAAGAAAAATAAATAAAAACATTCTAATCATAAAGAAAGAAGTAAACTTAAACTTATGTTTGTAGATGAGAGGCTGTTATATGCAGAAAAGCCTAAAGAGTCCACAAAAAGCTGTTAGAATTAATGTATCCAATAAAATTGTAGGGCACAAAATCGACATTAAAATTTTGTTATGCTTTTTACAAAATGCCAATAAGCAATCTGAAATTAAACTAAGAAAATAATCTCATTTATAATAACATCAAACAGAATAAAATACTTAGGAATAAACAACCACTAGTCAAATATATGTACAAGGGAACTATAAAACATTGCTGATAGAAATTAAAGATATAGATAAACAGTAAGATAGGCTGAATTTGTGAATTGGAAGACTTAATACTGTTCAAATATCCATAACCCAAAGTAAACTACAGATTCAATGCAATTCCTATAAAAATCCCAAAAGCTTTCTTTAACAAAAATAGAAAAAAAATTCTTCAGATTCATATGGAACTACAAAAGACAGCAAATAGCAAAGCAATCCTGAGAAAGAACAAATTGACATCTCGCACCTCTGATTTAAAGTATATTGTAACTTGTAAAAGGATGAAATAAGAATATTCTCTAACATCAGATACAAAAATAAACTCAAAATGGATTAAAGACCTAAATGTCTAGATACTATAAATTAGATACTATAAAACTCCTAGAAGAAAACATAGGCAAGATACTCTCTGACATAAATTACAGCACTGTTCTTTTTGGACCCATCTCCTAAAGTAATGGAAACAAAAGGGACCTAATTATACTTAAAATCTTTTACATAGCAAAGGAAACCATAAACAAAACAAAAAGATAATCAAAAAATATAAGAAAATATTTGCAAATGATGTGACCAATAAGGGATTAATCTCCAAAATATACAAACTCCTCATACAGTTCAATATCAAAAGGACAACCCAATCACAAAATGAGCAGAAGACCTAAATAGACATTTCTCCAAAGAAGACATACCGATGGTCAAAAGGCACATTAAAAGATGCTTAACATGGTTAACTATTAGAGAAACACCAATCAAAATGGAAATGAGGTAGCACCACACATTAGTCAGAATGAACATCAGAAAGTCTATAAATAATACATGCTGGAGAGGGTGTTTAGGAAAAGGTATCCTCTTACACTGTTGGTGGGACTGTAAATGAAGTATACTCACCATGAAAAACAGTATGGAGTTTCCTTAAGAAAAACTAAAATTAGAGTTATTGTATGATCCAGAAACCCCACTTTTGGGCATGTAACTAGATAAGTCAAAAGTCTAATTTGAAAATATTCATCCATCCCAATGTTCACTACAGCACTATTTATAGTAGCCAAGAAATGAAAATAACCTAAATGTCCATCAAGGGATAAATGAATAAAGATGAGGTGGGGTGTGTGTGCATATATATATATATATGCACACACACAAACATACTGACATAAGCCACTATATATACACACACACACACACACACACACACACACACACACACCACTATACATACATATATGTGTGTGTGTGTGTGTGTGTGTATGTGTGTGTGTACACATACATGTACTACAGTAGTGATGGTTTAGTCCCTAAGTCATGTCCAGTTCTTGCGACCTCATGGACTGACTGCAGCCCACCAGGCTCCTCTGTCCATGGAATTTCCCAGGAAAGAATACTGGAGTGGCTTGCCATTCCCTTCTCCAGGGGATCTTCCCGAGCTTGGGATCAAACCCGTGTCTCCTAATTGCAGCAAATTCTTTACTACCTGAGCCACTAGGGAAGTCCCAGTGGAATACTACTCAGCCATAAAAAATGAAATAATGCCATTTACAGCAATATGGGGAGAAGGCAATGGCAACCCACTCCAGTATTGTTGTCTGGAAAAATCCCATGGATGGAGGAGCCTGGTAGGCTGCAGTCCATGGGGTCTCTGCGAGTCAGACACAACTGAGCAGCTTCGCTTTTACTTTTCACTTTCATGCATTGGAGAAGGAAATGGTAACCCACTCCAGTGTTCTTGCCTGGAGAATCCCAGGGATGGGGGAGACTGGTGGACTGCCATCTATGGGGCTGCACAGAGTCAGACACGACTGAAGTGACTTAGCAGCAGCAGCAGCAGCAGCAATATGGATGAACCTAGAGATGATGATACTAAGTGAAATGAGGCATATAAAGAGGCAGGTATCACTTATATGTGGACTCTAAAACCATGAAGCAAATGAACTTATTTGTTCTAACAGCAGTAGATTCACAGACATCAAAAACAAACTCATGGTGATCAATGGGGAAGGGATAAATTAGAAGTTTGGGATTAACAGATGAACACTACTACATGTAAAATAGGTAAACAAACATTATCCACTAGATAGTATAGGACACTATACTCAATTTCTTATAATAGCCTATAATGAAAAATAGCCTGAAAAAGAATATACATACCCCCCACACACACACTCATATACATATAAAACTGAATCATTCTGCTGTATACCTGGAACTATCACATTGTAAATTGATTATATAACCAGTAATTTCAAAAAAATTATAATTCATTACATGCTAATTTTTGTATATTTCAGGGTTCATATTTTTGCATAGGCATACCCAACTTTCCTAGATAATCAGGATGATGTGATCACTAATCCAGAGCCAGACATCTTGGAATATGAAGTCAAGTGGGCCTTAGAAAGCATCACTACGAACAAAGCTAGTGGAGGTGATGGAATTCCAGTTGAGCTGTTTCAAATCCTGAAAGATGATGCTGTGAAAGTGCTGCACTCAATATGCCAGCAAATTTGGAAAACCCAGCAGTGTCTACAGGACTGGAAAAGGTCAGTTTTCATTCCAATTCCAAAGAAAGGCAATGCCAAAGAATGCTCAAACTACCGCACAATTGCACTCATCTCACATGCTAGTAAAGTAATGCTCAAAATTCTCCAAGCCAGGCTTCAGCANTAGCAAGACCTGTGATTTTGTCACCAAGAGAAATCACAGATATTTTCATGTCACATTACCTCATCACACTTTGAAATTAAACCAGGCATTAGATCTGCTACTGGACCTCATGACTTAATGAGCTAATAAAGAAGTACATACAACACAAGTCTGATTTTTAAAACATTTTTAAAATGCATTTCAACATAAAGATTTCTTTGCAATTCTATGTGCTTCATTTATACATTAAAAAAAAAAACAAAACCGATTCTGAGAATGTCCATCAGCTTCACCAGACTGCAAAAAGGGTCCATGATTGCAAAAAAAAAAAAAAAGTGAAAACTAAGTAAGATGGCTAAGAGGGGAAGGTGGGGCAGATCTTGGAGGCTGGGAAAAAGTCTGAACCAGTGATAAGAGAGCTGGAATGAGAGGGTGAAGGACAGGAGTGAACTCAATCCCCCAGGTGTCACTCATTTCCTGCCCAGACCCGGCACCTAGAACAGTGCTTGGAACACGAGGCCACTAAGTCAAATTTTTTTAAATGAATGGAAAATGGAAGTGGTGTGGAGGCAATTGTCAGGTCGAATATACTGGGCTGGTCCACTGAGTGGGCTTATGAGTGTAGAAGAAAGAAGGTTCAAAGGGGCAGAAGGTGTTGCGCGAAAGCTGGGGCATTCAGTGAGGTTTGGCACTGGAGGAGGTTGGAGACTCACAGTGAGCTACCACAGGGGAAGGATTTATTCATCTTCTGAGCCTCCACACCACCTGGAATCACGCACCGATCTTAAGTTTTAATTTCACCCGTCTGGTTCTAAACTGCATTTCTCCTTTATAAATGAGACTCTAGAGCCATTGGCCCAAAGCACATTTGTCAATCTTCCTGAATGTCTTCCACAAAAGCATGTTGGAACGAGGTTTTTGTAGCCCAGAACACTTAATGCAAGGCATGCTGCTGCTGCTGTTGCTGCTGCTAAGTCACTTCAGTCGTGTCCGACTCTGTGCGACCCCATAGACGGCAGNATTCTGAAGATCAACCCTGGGATTTCTTTGGAAGGAATGATGCTAAAGCCGAAACTCCAGTATTTTGGCCTCCTCATGCGAAGAGTTGACTCATTGGAAAAGACTTTGTTCCTGGGAGGGATTGGGGGCAGGAGGAGAAGGGGACGACTGAGGATGAGATGGCTAGATGCCATCACAGACTCGATGGACCATGAGACTGAGTGAACTTCGAGAGATGGTAATGAACAGGGAGGCCTGGCGTGCTGCAATTCACGGGGTAGCAAAGAGTTGGACAAGACTGAGCGACTGAACTGAACTGAACCCAACTTTCCTATAACCAGATATTGAAAAGACTATTTTTTCTCCAGTGAATTTTCAGTTGGGTGCATATATACGAATCAATTTCTAGATTCTGTTAGGTTCTATTAATCTATTGGTCTATCTTTATGCAACACCCCACTGTTTTGATTATTATACAATGACTTTAATATTTGGAGTTAGGAAGCAGTTCTCCAACTTTTGTTTTCCTTTTCAAAGTTATTTAGCCTATTCCAGACATCTTGCATTGCATTTCTACAATTATTTTAGAATCAGTTTAAAAATATCTACAGATAAACTGTGCTGATATTTTGATTGAGATCACATTGACTCTACATTTTAATTTAAAAGGGATGGACATCTAAAAAAATTGTATCATTTGACTCATAAATATTGTATATCTCTCAATTTGTTTCCATCTTCTTTAATTTCTCAGTGATATCTTACAGTTTTCTATATATTGATCTTGCACAATCTTTGTCAGTTTGATCACAAAGCATTTTATATTTGTTATACAGTGTTGAATGGTATTTTTAAAATTCTAATTTCCCATTGNGCAGTCCAAGGGACTCTCAAGAGTCTTCTCCAACACCACAGTTCAAAAGCATCAATTCTTCAGCACTCAGCCTTCTTCACAGTCCAACTCTCACATCCATACATGATCACAGAAAAAAACCATAGCCTTGACTAGACGGACCTTAGTCGGCAAAGTAATGTCTCTGCTTACCTCAACCTAATAAAAGCCATATATGATAAATGCACAGCAAACATTATCCTCAAAGGTGAAAAATTGAACATGTTTCCCCTAAAGTCAGAAACAAGACAAGGGTGCCCACTCTTAGCACCACTATTCAACATAGTTTTAGAGGTTTTAGCCACAACAATCAGAAAAGAAAAAGAAAGAAAAGTAATCCATATTGAAAAAGAAGTAAAGCTCTCACTGTTTGCAGATGACATGATCCTCTACATAGAAAATGATAAAGACACCACCAGAAAATTACTAGAGCTAATCAATGATTATAGTAAAGTTGCAGGATATAAAATTGACACACAGAAACCCCCTGCTTTCCTATACACTAAGAATGAGAAAACAGAAAGAGAAATTAAGGAAACAATTCTATTCACCATTGTGACAAAAAGAATAAAATACTTAGGAATAAATCTACCTAAAGAAACAAAAGACCTATATATAAAAATTATAAAACCCTGATGAAAGAAGTCAAAGGTGACACAAATAGACAGAGAAATATACCATGTTCATTGTAAGAATGAACTTGTAAATTGGAAGAATCAGTATAGTAAAAATGAGTATACTACCCAAAGCAATCTATAGATTCAATGTAATTCCTATCAAGCTACCAATGGTATTTTTCAGAAAACTAGAGCAAATAGTATCCCAATTTGTATGGAAATACCGAAAACCTCAAATAGCCAAAGCAATCTTGANTTTTGTTTTCCTTTTCAAAGTTATTTAGCCTATTCCAGACATCTTGCATTGCATTTCTACAATTATTTTAGAATCAGTTTAAAAATATCTACAGATAAACTGTGCTGATATTTTGATTGAGATCACATTGACTCTACATTTTAATTTAAAAGGGATGGACATCTAAAAAAATTGTATCATTTGACTCATAAATATTGTATATCTCTCAATTTGTTTCCATCTTCTTTAATTTCTCAGTGATATCTTACAGTTTTCTATATATTGATCTTGCACAATCTTTGTCAGTTTGATCACAAAGCATTTTATATTTGTTATACAGTGTTGAATGGTATTTTTAAAATTCTAATTTCCCATTGTTTTTTATTTGTTTAATTTTGTAAACTGACCTTATATTCTATAATCTGGCGAAATTCATGTTTTATTTCTAGTAGCTTTTTTGTAGAATTCAAATTTTCTTTATAGAAGGTCATGCTGTTTGTGAATAAAGACTGTTCTCATCTGGTGGTTCAACTGGGAAAGAATTGCTTCCAAGCGCACTTAGGTTGTTGTAGGAATTCATTCAGAGGTCATCCTCAGCTGCAAGATGTCACTTCTAACTCAGTGGTTGCTCACTCACTTAAGCCAACAAGCAGAATATCTAAAGCAAGTCTACCTTCATGGAAAACAGAGGCTTATATAAATAAGGTTTTTATAACTAGAGTGATGTCCTGTGACCTTTGTTAAAGTCAGGTCATTAGAAATAAGTCACAGGTATTGCCACACTCAAGGGGAGATTATGCAAAAATGCAAATACTAGAAAGTAAGGATTACTGAGGATCATCTAGGGCCTGTCTACCACAGATTATGACATAAAATAGTAGTATTCTGGATTCTAAGTGTTTTGTGCTTAGGCATAGGAGCAAGTTGTGTGTATGTCTTCCGTGTGTCTATGCCTGTGTTTCTTAATTTCTTAAAGGGAAAATGATCAGTCCCTCTGGGTTATAGCCATTTCCAATTTTCATCTCTCTGCTTCAAAATTCACATTTGCAATGGCTAGTTTATGGTCAACTTGGCTAAGTTATCATATTCCATCATTTAATCAAATGCTAGTCTCAGTGATACTGAGAAAGTATCTTGTAGATGTTGTTCAGTTCAGTTCAATTCAGTCGTTCAGTCATGTCTGATTCTTTGCAACCCCATGAATTGCAGCACACCAGGCCTCCCTGTCCATCACCAACTCCCAGAGTTCACTCAGACTCACATCCATCGAGTCAGTGATGCCATCCAGCCATCTCATCCTCTGTCATCCCCTTCTCCTCCTGTCCCCAATCCCTCCCAGCATCAGAGTCTTTTCCAATGAGTCAACTCTTCGCATGAGGTGGCCAAAGTACTGGAGTTTCAGCTTTACCATCATTCCTTCCAAAGAAATCCCAGGGCTGGATCTCCTTCAGAATGGACTGGTTGGATCTCCTTGCAGTCCAAGGGACTCTCACGAGTCTTCTCCAACACCACAGTTCAAAAGCATCAATTCTTTGGCACTCAGCTTTCTTCACAGTCCAACTCTCACATTCATACATGACCACTGGAAAAACGATAGCCTTGACTAGACAGACCTTAGTCAGCAAAGTAATGTCTCTTCTTTTGAATATGCTATCTAGGTTGGTCATAACTTTTCTGTAGATGTGGTTAAAACCTACAAATCAGCTGACATTAAATAAGTGAGATTCCACTCTATAACGTGGGTGAACTTCATCCTATCAGTTGAAGGTCTTCAAAAACAGATTTCCCAAAGGAGACATTCTGCTTCAAACCAGCAGCATCAACCCCTGCCTGATTTTCAACCTGCTGGTCTCTCCAGATTTCAAACTTGACAGAACCCACAACTGCATGAAACAATCCTTAAAATAAATCTCTTAATATCTAAAACATAATCATAAACATACTGCAAAGTTTTAGTAACCAAAATAATATAGCATTAGCATTAACAGGGACACAGACCAATAGAATTATATAAACAGCCTAGAAATAAACTCATACTTACATGTAAGGTCAACTAACATTTAACAGGGGTGACTAGAATACATATAGAAAGAATAGTTCCTAATAAATGGTGCTTGGAAAACTGTATGCTCGCATGCAAAAGAATGAAATTAGACTTATGTTACACTACACACAAAAATCAACTCAAAATGGATTAAAAACTTTAACTCACGATCTCTTAGAAAAAATATAAGGAAAAAGCTTTATGACATTTGTCTTGGCAATGATTTCTTGGATATAGCATCAAAACACAAGAAATTAAAGCAGAAATAAACAAGCAGGAGTACATCAAACCAAAAGCTTATGCATAGGAAAGAAATCAGAGAGAGAAAAGCAGTGGAGTAAATTAGCAGCATGCATAGTAAGTTGCTCAGTCATGTCCAACTCTTTGCAACTCCATGGACTATACCCACTAGGTTTCTCTGTCTGTGGAATTTTCCAGGCAAGAACTGGAATGGGTTGCCATTTCCTTCTCCAAAATTAATGGAGTATAAGGCAATTTACAGAATGTGAGAAAATATTTACAAACCATATATCTGATAATAGTCTAATAGTCAAAATATAAAAGGGAATCCTGCAACTCAATGGGGAGGTCCTTAGCAAAAAACAAGAAATCTAATGTAAAAAATAAAAAAAAGAGTTGGACATTTCTGTGGTCAAAACATATAAACGACCAACAGGTATATGAAAGGATACTCAACATTACTAATTATCAGGAAAATGCAAATCAAAATTACAGTGAAATATTATCTCACACCTGTTAGAATAATAATTATTTAAAATGGAAATAATCTGTTGAGAAGGATGTGGACAAATTGTAACTTGGTGCACTGTTGGAGGAACATATGGAGAATAGTAAAAGGATTCTTCAAAATCTTAAAAATAGATTAATCCAGCAACCCTATTCTAGGTATTTATCCAAAAGAATTGAAATCAGATCTCAAAAAGACAAGTACACTTCCATGTTCATTGCAGCATGGCTCACAAGAGTCAAAATGTGGAAATAATCTAAATGTCCATTGACAAATGAATGCATAAAGAAAATATGGTGTTTTAAATATATATATACACATACACACATACAGACATACATATACACAATGGACTATTATTCTGCCATAAAAGGAAAAAAAATTCTGTCATATGGCCTAATGGGGATAAATCTTTGGGATATTAAGCTCAGTAAAATGCTTATGCTCAATCACATGATTCTACTTATATGAGATATCTAAAGTAGTCAAATTCATTGAAGCAGAAAGGAGAATGTTGGTTGTCAAAAACCGGAGGGGAGAGGGAAACAGGGAGTTGTTCTAATGAGCATAAAGTTTTGATCATGCAAGATGAGACAGTTGTAGAGATATTCTCTACAACACTGTGCTTAGTTAATAATACTGTACCATACACTTGAAAATGTAAGAGGGAAGATCTCATATTATGTGTTTTTAATACAATAAAAAAGAATGTATAAGTAAGTCTATGCTAATAATAGTACCCATGTTAATACAAAAAGTACTGTATTGAGCCAAAGCTTGATATAATCCAGAAACACATATTTTTTCCCTCAGTGATCTTTGCTTATACATATGTTCACACAGAACTCTACACATAATTTTATTATATTTTTGTAGGAAAATATCACTATTGAAATGTGTGTATGACGTTGCTGTCTCCCAGCTCTTCCTTCTCCCTTGGAAACACTTATGTTTTAAAACACAGTGTTTGTGTTAACAAATGCCTTTAGGACTTGGAACTTCCTGCCCCATTGCTGATTGAATGTATGGCAAAGGGAAAGTGTCTTCATCGCTCTGTGCCTAACAATGAAGTTTCCTCATATACACTAGAGTTAGTTAGTTTTCCATATTTTATGGGAGATTTTGGACAAATTTAATAAGACTAATCCATGTAAATGTATTAAAGAAGTGTATGGCCTATAAAACGCACCCTGTAAATGACATTTCTAATTATGCTTCCCCAAAGTATAGTATGATAAAGTCAGATTGCTCTGACCTCAGTACTACCAGAGAGCAGAGTGCTTGCTAAACCAGCATCAAAGCATGAGTCATCTCATGCTTTTACTGCAGATAACTTGACTGGCTCATGCTCTGATCAATACGTGGCCCAATCTATTGTGACTCAGTAACAAATGGCCTATCACTTAGAATGCTTTCACTTGCAAAAAATGTCTTTAAATATCAAGAAATGTATTGTATCACATAAAAAGAATTAAGAGGGCAGTTTGTGAGATTTATTTAGCAATTCAATGAAGTCAGCAAAGACATATGTCTTTCTGTCTTTGTATTTGACTACATTTTGTGCATAATCGTCTTCATGTTGTTTCTTATAATCATCACAAGATGGCTGCAAGCAATGGAGCAGCAGACTTGATAGATATGTGATCTACAGGAGAGAGAGACGCTCATCTCCCAGCATGTACGTATGTCTTTCCTTTCTGTTTGATTGGGTTCTTTAGGGAAAGAATCCACTCTTGGATGACAGGAAAATTCAAATTGATTGACTTACTCCAATCAGGATTCCCTCTGACATTGGAGAATGATGAATATCTGAACAAACCTGGGATAGAGTCAAGAAGAAAGAAATGAGGATGCATGCAGGTTAGTCTGCCTACCATATTGGCTAACTCAACTTCCCTGAAAATACACAGCAAACACCAAAGCAATGTATGTAGAAAAGAGACAGTTCAGGTTAACATCTTAGAAGGATCAATTAATCAGGTAATTATTTGAGGTTTCATTTACTTCTGGCTTTGTAGTATATATAGCTCACAAGGATTTTGAAAAGATTTCTCCCCAAATTATAGGCTGTTATATAAATATTAAATATAACAAATACATAAGTCAAAATAATTTAATTTTATTTATCAAACTTATTCCTTTCTTATTTGTTTTTTTCTCAGAGTTAACAATATATCTAGAATCTAGATGTTGGCAGGATGTATTATAAATTGAGTTTATAGGTATTCTTATTTTAAAAATTATTAGTGAACTTGAAACTACACTGACAATGATTTAAATTTTACAATATTTTTCTGCACTTTACAAAATACTAAAAGTATATTTAGAACTAGCTACATAGTCAGTTGGAAGAAAGTGTGAAGGAACAAGAGTGTAGGTGGTGAGCGAATGTCTTTTAGTACATGATTGGACTTTGAGTGTATTTTAATATACTGTGGGTGTATCAGTTAAAAGACTAATTGTTAGCATCAGAGAAGAAATGGAGACAAGTTTAAAAACAAAATCATGAGAATCATTGATCAGTTCTCTTTTTTAATAAAAGAAAGTATGATTCAGATATTTAAATTTCGAAGTAGCTTTCAGGGACTTATTCAAAGTTCTTTGATATTCTTTTACCTATATTTAGTATAAAAGCAGTCACTAGTCTTAGCATAATTACTCCATTCTGCTCCATATAATTTCATTGCTCTTGGTCTGAACAGTGACAAACTAATTATTTCTGCCCAGATTTTCAAGGATTAACAACTCAGTTGATGACACTCTCCTGGGCTACACCTCAGGAGCCATTGTTCAGAATGTAGTCTCTGCAAGATCAAAGAACAAGCAAGATTATTTAGATTAAAAGAACATCTTTAAGCTTCATGAGCTTGTGTGTAAAAAATGGAATCAAATTAATCTTTTGACCTCTAGAGCTAAATATCATAGGCTCATTGAGGTCTATATTTATAGTAATCCCAGGACCTTGATCACCCTCTGAAGTGTGCTATATTTGTTGTCTAGGGCTGCTGTAACAAAGTACCATTAACTGGTGGCGTGGGACAACAACATGTATTATCTTATAGTGCTGGAGAAAGAAAGAAAAGTCGCTCAGTCATGTCCAACTCTTTGCGACCCCATGGATTGCAGCCTGCCAGGCTCTTCCATCCATGGGATTTTCCAAGCAAGAATACTGGAGTGGGGTGCCATTTCCTTCTCCAGGGGATCTTCCCGACCCAGGGAGTGAACCCAGGTCTCCCGCATTGTAGGCAGAGACTTTACCATCTGAGCCACCAGGGAAGTCCTGGTGCTGGAGGCAAGAAGTTAAAAATCAAGGTTTCAGCAGGGCCATGCTTCTTCTGAAAGCAGCAGAAATGGATCAGTCCCTGGAATCTCTCCTAAGTTTTGGAACCCTCAGGCATTTCTTGCTCATAGATGACTTTCTTCCTGAATCTCTTCATATTAACTATCTGTGTACATAGTTCCCTTCTTATTAGGATACCAGTCCTACTAGATAAAACTCTATCTTAATGACCCCATTTTAATTACAGTACTCATAAAAATCCATTTTTTCAAAAAAAAATCTTATTCTGAGGTACTAGTGATGAAGACTTGGGGGAACAGTTGAACTCATAGCACATGCTTTCTTGCCTTGGCATCAGTGGGCATCTCCCAGTCACATCTGACACAAGATGCCTAGAGGTACCACCCACCTGCTTTTCCATACATATTCTGGTTCAACCTACCGCTTAGTGGCAGATCTGTTCAATGACTATTCACTAAATGACTACTATGTGATAACACTGGGAATGATCCAGAAAACAAAAATGAAATGGTTGTTGCCAACAGGTAAACAAATAATAGTATAATAAGAAATGAAGTTACCTATTTTGAAGACCATGGTAGGGTGTAGGGAAAGAGAATAAAGGTGGTAGGGGGAACGCACATAGGGTCATCACGAAAAGTCACCCTGAGGTAACATTTTAACCTAGACCTAAAGGGCAAGAAAAAAATCAGCAGAAGGTAAAAACCAGGTAATTTCTTATGCTAGGCAGAGGAAATGGTATATGCAAAGATCCCATGGTAGGAGAGAACTTGGTTTAGTTTAAGATATGAAATGTAAATAAATACTCTAGATTTTTGCTATATCCATTTTACAGAGTGATATAATAATATCCCCTAATTTACACAGCAAAGAAAAGCAGAATTAGGATTGAATCTGATTTTCTCTCATCAGTGTGTCCTCCTCCCCTTTGCTGATTGATGACTGACTCCTGCTGGGTATAGTTGTCTTTCCCTTGATCCCTTCTCCTTGTCCAGATGATTGCCACCGAGCTGTGAGAATCCTGCAGCAGGCTTCCCATCTCCAGTCCTCTCATGTAAAATTCATTCTTCATAATTCCAGCAAGAGAAGCAGACAACTGAGTCTCAGCTTAATGCCCTCTGCTGAATCCACAACTTCTATAGCATAACTATACAAGGCTCCTTACTGTGATCCATATGAACTGCCATGCTATAATTTCTGTTCCCAACGGTTAACTGTCTGCCACTTCTGCCACCAACTTTGAACATCTTTGACACTGTTTGAAGTCCTTTCCATTACTTTCTCATTTGTACCTCTAGCCTATGTAGTCTTGCCATAGTTATTTTTAGTGAACTCTCATTAATTCTTTAGGGGCTTCCCAGGTGGCGCTAGTGGTAAAGAACCTGCCTGCCAATGCAGGAGACATGTGTGTTGGATCTCTGGGTTGGGAAGACCCCCTGGAGGAGGGCATGACAACCCACTCCAGAATTCTTGCCTAGAGAATCTGCATGGACAGAGGAGCCTTGCAGGACAGGTGGGCTACAGTCCATAAGGTAGCAGAGTCAGGCACAACTGAAGCAACTTAGTACACACACACACAGGCACACTTATTAATCTAACTGACATGCTTTCTCCACCAAAAGGCTCTCCCAGAAATTCTTGACTAAACTACATGGCCTTCCTTGAGGTTTCCATGTGCAAATACCTATCTTTGAAATTAGTACATAGCTGTATTATAATCTGTTTGGGGGAATGCTCAATGAGAACAACTTCAGGGCAAGTACTTTCTTCATATTTGCATGTTTCCAAAACAGTTTCTGCAACACAGTGGATGTTCATCAATTTTCTGCTGAGTATGGAGATAAATGGCACTATCCAAAATATAGTTAAGAAAGAAACTTCCTAAATGTGAAGTTATGCCACAACCATTTTATTCTAACTCATTTCTTTTCTTCTTGCTTAAAACATCTTTCCTGTACCAGTAACTTCTGAGATTCAGAGACTTGATCATACTGATTCATTTTTCTGAAAATAGCAACTCTAGAATTTTTGAAGAGCAGTTCTCATTGGAACTTGTTCCCATTACTTCAAACTCAACCTGAACCCAAGTACAACTTCCCATAGGGAAATCATAGCCTCTCTCTGCCTCTGGATGATGTTTATACACAACAGTATCTCAAAATTTCTCCAAAGTTGTGTGAGTACGTCTTATTGAATTGTCATAGTGAACTCCAGGTGTCTCCAGTTAGACTACTCCAGGATTACGGTTTCTAAATCTATTTCCAATATTTAAAACAGGTGTTGCCTGTACATTGTACATCTCTGTATCTTCCTATTTAGTTCAGAACATGCAGTATCACAGGGAATGTATAAATAGACTCAGTCAAATTTAAGGGCTCCAAGATCTATTAATGCTTGTGAAGCCTTTTAAAGAATATTTCTCTTCAGCACAGCATATGTACAAGATTTTGTACTTGGAGAGGAGAAGCAGCCCTTAGGCAAAACTGTAAGGCTTTGCAGCTCATTCATTTTGAGACAGCACCCAGCAAGGTGTGCCCATTGCTGTGCTACATTCTGTGGCTATTTTGGGGACAAGTGTCAGAATATGTTTCATGAGAACAGGTGTATTCTATTTGTGATAGCATCTGCAGAATAAAGGAGGGCATTGAAAGAGAAAAGGACAGAGTCTTCTACTAACTTCAGTGAGGCTACCACTCAGAGAGGCTTATCTTGGCCCATCCCTGAATGCAGCCCAGTAATGCTCCCAAGAGCAATATCCTGAGAACAAGTGATTTCAAATCCAGAACAACCCTATTCTTAGTTGAGTCGCTCAGTCATGTCCGACTCTTTGTGACCCCATGGACTGCCGCACGCCAGGCCTCTCTGTCCATCACCAACTCCCAGAGTCCACCCAAACCCACGTCCATCGAGTTGGTGATGCCATCCAACCATCTCATCCTCTGTTGTCCCCTTCTCCTCCTGCCCTCAATCTTTCCCGGCATCAAGGTCTTTTCAAATGAGTCAGGTCTTCACATCAGGTGGCCAAAGTATTGGAGTTTCAGCTTCAAGATCAGTCTTTCCAATGAACACCCAGGACTGAACTCCTTTAGGATGGACTGGTTGGATCTCCTTGCAGTCCAAGGGACTCTCAAGAGTCTTCTCCAATACCACAGTTCAAAACCATCAGTTCTTCAGTGCTCAGCTTTCTTTTTTTTTTTTTTTAAATCAAACAAAATCAAGCATTTATTAGGGGCTTATGCTAGACACAATGTTGAGTTCCTTGTTCTGAAGGACTTCAAAATCTAACAGAATCAACAGATAAGTAAGCAGTGAAAAGACACTAGAAAGTGTGACAATATCTAGAATGCCTGTAAGCACAAGGGAACCTTGGAAATGAAAAGAGCAGCATCTTAACACGGCCTGGAGACAGGGCCAACAGGACAGTTAGCACAAGTTCAACAGGCACTTTATCTTAGGTTTCTCACTCTATTTCCAAAGTCCCCAGTAACTCTGATCATAGGACTGTCTAGAAAATTATTTTGTTTCCATTTTTAACAAATGATTAAAATCTCCTGATAGCTTGTTCCAGGTACCACCATACAGTGCTCAGCTTTCTTGTTAGAGCAACTCTCACATCCATACATGACCACTGGAAAAACCATATCCTTGACTAGCCCTTGCTTAAATTGGGTTGATGTTGCAAAAGCAGTTATTCTTAAGGCTATTTATTAAACTGTGGCTCAGCTGGTAAAGAATCTGCCTGCAATGTGGGAGACCTGGGTTCAATACCTGGGTTGGGAAGATCCCCTGGAGAAGGGAAAGGCTAGCCACTCCAGCATTCTGGCATAGAGAATTCCATGGACTGTACAGCCCATTGGGTTGCAAAGAGTCAGACACGACTGAGCGACTTTCAATCACTCACTCACAGATGGAAACTTGCTCACCAAGGCCACAGCAACTAGCATTAGAGGTGGGGGGTGGGGTGGCAGCATTCAAAGGACGTGAGAGAAGACAAGCACCATGTGCACAGTAGTCTTTGGCTCCGATTTTTACCCCATGGATTACAGGAATATTTCCTTTGCCAGGTAGAGCTTAATGTGTTCCAGCTTCTCCTTGGTGGATGCCAGTGCTGCCATTCAGTGGTTCTGAGACTCTCCCTTCCCTGTATCTCCTCTATCTGCATCACACTGCTGAGACTGTATGGCTCAGCTCATCATTCTCACAGCTGCCTGCGATGACCTCATGAGACACAAGGATGCCCACACTGGTCCAGTTCCTTGAAGTAAATTTTGAGTGATGCTTTGGATGAAATGGGGAAAGGCTTTGCTCCCAGAAAAAATGATAAATTATTTCTGGATTTTTAAAAATGAGTAGCCTTGATTGCCCAACTTCATAGAGTTCTGGTCCCTGGGAATCTAAGATAAAATTTCCAAGTACTAAACTGGAGAACATATGAATGGTATTACAAAGTGTCTGAAGTAGAAACATCCCTCCCAGGCCTTAATCAATTCCTGTCCAAAAGTTAAGAACAAACATCATTTTCTTTCTGCCTTCCAGTAAATTGCCTAACCACATTTTATACTTTCAGAGGAATGGGTATTCTCTCTTGCTAAAAATATCTTAATCCTGAGTCCTAAGAATATCATTTTGATAATTTTAAGTTTCCGATGTAAACTATTATTTTCTCTTCTGAAATATGAAGTGTACATAATATCTTTCCATGTAACATAAATACCAAGTATATAAGTAATTGATAATAACAGCAATTTTTAAAAGTTTTTAAAACTGTGGNCTAAGAATATCATTTTGATAATTTTAAGTTTCCGATGTAAACTATTATTTTCTCTTCTGAAATATGAAGTGTACATAATATCTTTCCATGTAACATAAATACCAAGTATATAAGTAATTGATAATAACAGCAATTTTTAAAAGTTTTTAAAACTGTGGAAATAGTTTCAAACTTAAAAAATAGTTGCAAGTAGAAGAGTATAAAGAACACCCATATACCATTAAATGTGGATTCATCTATTATTATCTTATTCCATTGGCTTCATCAATTGCTATATAGATGGATGAATGGATGGATGGTTGAACAGATACATAGGTATATAGAATGTATATTAACTTTTCATAAATATTTGTAGTTGTTAAATATACCTATGACCTTTATTCCTAAATATTTTGTGTGAATTTTTCTAAGAATAATCATAATACAGCAATCAACCTCCCTTAATGTAACAGGGATATATCAAATAAATCTAAAATAAATCTAACTTGTCCTCTCTACTTCAACTTTTCATTTGAGCCAATAATATCCTCTACAGTATTTTCCACTTCTCTACTACAGGATCTGGTCTAATTCATGTAGTTTATGTGGTTGTCATGTACCTTTAGGCTCCCTTAATCTGGAATATTTCTGGATTTTTCTTTGTCTTCTATCACCCTAGGATTTTTGAAGAATACAATCCCTTTCTTATTTTTCTTATATAAAAGGGTGTGTTTTCTCACTGTTGATTTGTCTGATGTTTAGGTTTAGGTTACATATTCTCAGCTGGACTACAACATAGGTGATATCATACTGGGAGATACACAATGAATGGCGTTCTGTCTCTCATTGGTGATATTCATTTTTATCCCCGAATCAAAATGTAGCCTGATTTCTCCAGCATAAAAAATATTCTTTTTCTTTTGAAACTGATTAGCAGTTTGTGATGAGATGATTCACAATGAAGCAGATGTCCAGCTGCTCATCAAATTTAGCAGTTAGTAATGTTTACAAAATGCTAATTTTCCAACTCCTGCATACCTTCTGGATTACCACTTGACTCTTAGCAACCTACCGTGTGTAGGTTTCCTCCCTTCTTTCCCACTTATTGATTTATCTACTTATTATTTGTGTGGACTTAGGATTTCCTTTTTTAATGGTTTTTAAATTACTATGGTTCTAAATAGTACTTATGATCAAATTGCCCCAGATTTGGCCAGAAGGGGCCTATTTATCAGGTTCTCTATCCTTTTGGTATACCATTATCTTTCTCTCTCTCTCTCTCTCTCTCCCTTTTTTTTTTTTAGTTTTTCCAAACTTTCCAGAAAAATAAGATCTTCTGTGCTGCTCATATCTACCCTGCCTAAGCCCTGGAATCAGCCAACTCTCCCAGGAGTCAGAGTCCTTTTACCAGTAAGTAAGTATTAGAGACCAAGATCTGGGTACCAGGTGTGCCCAACTGGAGTGTCTTTCCTTCTTGGTGCTTACAGAAGAAGACAGAACTAGGAAATATATGCATGTATATAGACAAATATGGGCTTCCCAGGTAGCGCTAGTGGTAAAGAATCGATCTGCCAATGCACAAGACACAAGAGATGCGGGTTTGATCTCTTGGTTAGGAAGATCCTCTGGAGGAAGGCATGCAACCCACTCCAGTATTCTTGCATGGCGAGTCCCATGATCAGAGAAGCCAGGCAGGCTGCAGTCCATAGCCTGTATCTGACTGATACAACTGAAGTGATGTCGTATACACATACACACACACACACACAAATACATAGACTAATTTACAGTTATACAAATACACCTACATAAATACACGCATGCATATACTTGTGAATATATTCAAGCATATGAACATATATATTCACATTGTAACAATTATGAGCTCATACCCACACTCCAGTACTCTTGCTTGGAGAATCCCATGGACAGAAGAGCCTGGCAGGCTACATAGTATGGGGTCATAAAAGTTGGACACAACTGAGCGACTAAACACACAGCATATACATCCGTACTCCAGCTCCATTTCATCAGCACAGGGACTTCATTGCCTTTTCTCATTTCATATTTTTAGGTTTCCTCTTCCTGAGTGCAAACTTGACTTATAACAATATCAACATATTTATTTGCTCATTTATATATCCAAAATCATTTTAGAATTATCTATAACAAAATGGTTTTAATTAGAAAAAAAGATACACTCCTTTCCCTGGAGCTGTTCCACTCCTCCTGACACTTTACTTTTGTATTTCTATAGCCTTAGGAAGCAGAAAAAATACTTGGATTCCATCAAGGTCCAATAGTAGTACTATACTATTATTGTATAGTCTTGTATCTAGGAATATTTATCTTGTTACTAAGGAGAAAAGTGGAAATGAATGTGATCACCCTTTCTCCTGTGCCCAGTATTAATTTTGAAGGGCAGAGTTTTGGAATTAGTTTGAGAAAAATGGATTGTAGAGGAAGCATCTGTACCTCTCATAAGACTAGAGGTGAGGTCCTGAGATGCGCAAACCAGTTTGTATTTTATATCTGTTTAAAGATTTCAACTTATTTGATTTTCTTTCTACCTAAATGTGTTTTGCTTAAGTTCTAAATGACTGGAGAGGGAAGGTCACACATAAACTTGGATGAAATAGTTTAAATGCTAATCCCCAGTCTTTGTGCAAAGAAGGGGCATTTAATACATTTAATAGTATTGATATAACAAAAGAAGCTACCATGAAACAACACTTCCTGAAGCATGGCTCCTAGAATACTAATTATATGGGAACATTATTATGACTACTTGAAAATAAGATTTGGAAAATTTGTGGTCAAACATACTATTTTTTTCTTCCAAGAATTTGTAGGGTCCTTATTTTGATAATGTGCACTATGAAATGTCAAGAGAAAACAGAACTCATCAGGTCTCTATACCATATTTTAAAATGAATTATTTGTCTGTGGATTATCTCACACAGAATCAGTAGTCAAAAAACACACTTTGGTAATGCTGTAAGAAAACACTGTGGGAAATTTTGATCAAGTTTTTCCTGGTAGGAAAGTAGGCTGTGATGCTGATTAAATTGACCCTCATTTAAAAACTATTTTATACATAGTGAAGTCAGAAAGAAAAAAGCAATTATCATATATTAACACATATATATGGAGTCTAGAAAGATAGTACTGATGAACCTATTTTCAGGGCAGCAATGGAGATGTAGATATAGAGAAATGATGTGCATACAAAGGGGAAGAAGAGGGTGAGATGAAAAAAGAGTAGCATGGAAGCATATATACCACCATATGTAAAATAGGTATCCAGTGGGAATTTGCTGTATGACTCAGGAAACTCACACTGGTGCTCTGTGACAACGTAGGGGGTAGGATGGACTGGGAGGTGGGAGGGAGGTTCATGAGGGAGGGGGCATATGTATATCTGTGTCTGATTCATGTTAATGTATGGCAGAAACCAGTACAATACTGTAAAGCAATTATCCTTCGATTAAAAAACAAATTAAAAAGAAGCAAAAGATAACATAAAAAAGTTAATTGAGATATCAAAAAAAAAATACTGGGGGGCCCAGGTGACATGGGCTGGTCATCTTGAGCATACGGAGACAGGAGACAGATCCCTTCCAAGCTCAGTTCAGTTGCCCAGTTGTGTCTGATGCTTTGTGACCCCATGGACTACAGCACCCCAGCCTTCCAAGAAGCAGGGCCAAAACTGAAAGTCAGAAAAGCTGAATATGTTCAAAGAGTGAGGACATGATGTGAAAAAATAAAGAAAAGAGAAGTAAGGCACAAAAGTGGAAATTAAATGACTAGGTTACAAGCTTCACTCATAAACAAGGAAAGAGGTACAGAGATTCCTTATTTCAAGTCACAGTCACTTGGTACCACGTTCTGTCAGACCTCTCCACCATGACCCGCCCATCTTGGTATGCCCCGCAGGCATGGCTTGGTTTCACTGAGTTAGGCAAGGCTATGGTCCTAGTGTGATTAGACTGACAAGTTTTCTGTGAGAATGGTTTCAGTGTGTCTGCCCTCTGATGCCCTCTTGCAACATGTACCATCTTACCTTGGGTGTGAGGTATCTCTTCACGGCTGCTCCAGCAAAGCACAGTCACTGCTCTTTACCTTGGATGAGGCATATCTCCTTACTGTCACCATTCCTGACCTTCACTGGAGAAGGGAATGGCAAGCCACTTCAGTATTCTTGCCTTGAGAACCCCATGAACAGTACAAAAAGNACTCCGGGAGATGGTGATGAACAGGGAGGCCTGGCATGCTGTGATTCATGGGGTCACATAGAGTTGGACATGACTGAGTGACTGAACTGAACTGAACTCACTTGGTACCTGAATTAAAGGGAACAGGGTCAAGGAAAGTATTTCTTGATATTTTATCAAACCGGAAGCTATGTTTTACTAGCACGAAAACTTATTTTCTAGTCACCCAAATTTAGGGTGGGATATAAAACCTAGGCACAGCAGCTTCACTGAGAGCAGAAGCTATCCTAGAGGATCAGCAAGTAACTGCCATCAGATGCTGGCAAAGAATTACATCTCAAGTTCCAGAACATATAGGTCTGAGCTCTAGCAATTAGAAACAAAAAGAGCCCAAATTACATCAATACAGAAGTTGTACTTAAAAATCTGAACTGGAAGCAACTGCAGTCAGGGAGAACAGAACTCACTGCCTCTGACTAAGAGAGAACATGGAGGACCAGAGATGGGAACCAGGACCGGAAAAGTGGCCTTTCCCTGGGCTGATCTTCGCCAGGCCCTGCACCACGTCCCAAGGAGGAGGCACTGGGGTTAACATGAGAAGCATTCTCTAGTCAGATGATTTTATGCTTAATTACTTAATAAAGAGTATAGAGATTGTTCCAAACATTGCACTCAGTCTTTACTAAAAAATCTTTCCGCTTTATAAGATTCGAAAAATGACCATGCCAAATGACTTCTTCAAAATGTCAAGCATTATCAGCTGCCTTTAGGATTCTAGCGACCAGGAAAGAGAAGCCAGGCAAACCGTTTCCCTTATATAGAGAAGCCTGAATGACGTTTCCTCCTCTCTATACATCACACATGCTTCATAAGCTTTCATGCGAGAGATCCTTGCTGACCCACTGTTAGAAGTATCCGTTCTTTCAATAGTGAAGCACACTGCGACATCAGTAACTAAGACAACCAGAAGGCAGGCAGGTCTCAGGCTTCTAGAAGTTCTTGTTGGTTAACTGTGCCCAACCCATGGCTAGACCTCCAGAAAGCTGGAGGTATGGTTTGGCATGTAACTGGATTAACATTTCAAAGACTAAAATATTAAAATATCAAAATTAACAACAACCAAAAGAATAGTTTGAACTAGCTTTCTTAAATTTATTTCAGCCAAATGAAACGATACCCTTCAGTGGCTCTGCCACTTAAGAGATGGTTGGGTGATCATACAGATTTTATTTGACCTCCTTGAGCCTCCTCAGGGCCCACCTTCTTCCTCTCACTTAGTGGACTTGCCACACAGGTCTCCTTTCAATGACTTAAACCCACTGTGTTCTTTCCCACCTGTGGCTTTCACACATGCAGTTTCTTCTACCAGGAACACTCTTCTGTAGCTTGCCCTATTGCTGGTCCCTTCTTGTCTTTCAGATTTTTGTTTTTCAAAGAGGACTCTCTTAACACTGGTCCTAGATCATCTCCTTCTATTGTAACACCCCTTTTCTAATTTCTTTATAGGATAAATCACAATTTATAGTAATACATTTTTTGTGCTGATTGACTCCTTTCTAGTTTAGCTTCCTTATGATTCTATAAGTGTTCACAAAGGCAGGGAGTTTATATTTCACCACTGCACACCTGCTGCACCACATATTCTCTGCCACACATGGTATTCAATATGTATTTGTTGAATACATGAGGATGATAAACTACTTTGCAGGCTTGTTTGAAGAGTAAAATGAATGAGATGTATTTAAAGGATCTAGCTCAATTCTTGGTCCATAGTTAGTATCAATAAATATCAATACCCTCCTCGAGTGTGGTGCTCATAGAATGAAAACTTAGATGACACAGAATGTCCAGGAGTAAAATTTACCTGTAGTTGCTAAAGATCACTGCTGATTCTTGGAGGCTCTGAAAGAAGATGAATATTATTTGCAAATACTTTATGATATCACAAACATTCCAATACCTAAAGTTGGTAGCATTACCTTTCCCCATCTGCCTTTTTTTTTATGTTTTAAAGCCAATGGGTAACAGAAAGCTAGAAATACAAGATATATTTATTGTATGAAGAAATATTAACCATGCTATTTGACAAGCTATTAATTGGAACCAGACTTCTGAATCTCCAGCCTGAGCTAATTATTGTTTTTTTTTCCAATGAAAATATACAATTCACTTTGCAAAAATTGAGCTATATTTCAGCAAGGCTAAAAAGTATAAAATTTTCCTCTTTTGCCTCTTCTGAGGAAGTTTGTTACGAAAGGTTCTTTAACTCTCCACTAGCAAAAGTTCTACCTTTAGAGAAAAATTTTGATTAAGATCATCAAATAAGACACAAACCTATTGGTACTCCGTTGGCAGAAAGAACTGTAGAATTAGCAACAGTACTTGGTTTTGGTCAATTTACACAAATAAAAGGAATTCATTTTATTTTTGGACAAAAAAAATCAATGAAAGTAAACTGATATTTGTTAATTGTGTGGTTTTGATAGCTTCCGAGAAATAAATACTGAACATAAAATCATTGATATTTTTCCTTCTGCAAAGCGAAAAGGGACCAAAGGGATTGCTTTACAGTCCTTCAATTTACAATTGAGGAAATAGACCTCAAGAAATTAGGTGAATGTCATGGGCTTCCCGGGTGGTGCTGTGGTGAAGAACCCATCTGCCAATACAGGAGACACGAGAGAGACAGTTTCAATTCCTGGGTTAGGAAGATCCCCTGGAAGAGGCACAGCAACCCATTTCAGTAGTCTTGCCTGGAGATTCCCACAGACAGAGGAGCCTGGCGGGCTACAGTCCAGAAGTTTGCCAAGAGTCAGACATGACTGAAGTGACTTAACAGGCATGCACTAGGTAGAAATGGGTCACACTCATCATTCAAGTCACCAAGTCCACTAGTCTTGTACTTCTATGATTTATTTTCTCTGCCTTGGCCTACTTTTCCATCAGAATAATTGTTCCTAACTTCTTTGCCATTCAGCTTTGCTCTGGGACCAGATTCTTTACCAGATGGCCCAGAGATTGAAGTCTAAAATAAATTTACATTCTTCTAGAAAAATTTGTATTGTTTATTCCCATTATTGCTAATAATATGTGCTTGTTTTTTTTCCCCCTTCACTCACTTGCTGTGAAAATACTCACTCCAAAATAAATTCTCAATCAAGTCTATTCTCTTCTCAGTGTCCAGGAATAAGCAGTCTTCAGGCACACTGAGGAAAAGAATCTTGTCACTCTCCTCTACAGATTTCTCTTTTCTAAAGTATTAAAGTTAGAAAAGAGGGACTGGCAGGGCCTGGGGCTGTCAAATGAATATTCTTTTCCAGTGCAAATGCTTTTGCCTATGTACAGAAATCCTTCCATATCAGAATCAAGGAGCAAATCATAAGGAGGAATTCTAAAGTGGGAAGATATGTAACTGTGCAGAGCCTAGTAGCTCAAGTTGGCAGGTACTCTGTGGGGCACCGTCTTCTTTCCATTCATTTAGAAAGCAGGAAGGGAGAGCAGTGATATGCCATCCAAAGAAAATGCTCAGTGATATCATGGGAAAATTTGCAGCCTGATTTCCAGAAGTAGGATACTACTGCTCCTTCAAATGGAGACAGTGATAGATATGAAAAGATTTCAATTAAGAGTATGCGCTTAGGGTTTACAATGTGCCAGGCTCTGTACCAGAGACTACAGGCACAGGGACAAACAACACATCTTCACCTGGAGGCTGCATATGATGTTCTGGATCTGCCTTAGGGTTTGGAGACTTCCCTTATTAGAAAGAAATCCTTTATTTCATATCAATAACTATTAATATTTCTTGATTACCTACTCTGCCCAGGGAAATACAAAAAGTCCTTATGATCAAACTCTACATTACTTTATCAACAAAGGTCTGTCTAGTCAAAGCTTTGGTTTTTCCAGTAGTCATATATGGATGTGAGAGTTGGACTATAAAGAAAGCCGAGTGCTAAAGAATTGATGCTTTTGAACTGTGGTGTTGGAGAAGACTCTTGAGAGTCCTTTGGACCGCAAGGAGATCNTCTCTTGCTTTTTCCATGATCCAGCATATGTTGGCAGTTTGATCTCTGGTTCCTCTGCCTTTTCTAAAACCAGCTTTGTATGGCAAAATCAATACAATATTGTAAAGTAAAAAAATAAATAAATAAAACTGGAAAAAAATACATTCAAATATCTTATTTTGTTTTAACTTGCATTTTTCTTAGTGTTAAATTTGAGCATTTTTAATCAGTTTATTGGCCATTTACATATGCTAAGTGAATCCTGATATAAATCATTTGCTCATTTTCTATTGATTTGTTTTCTTAATGATGTGTAGATATAGAAAAGCATTTTTATATTCACAATGTAATTTCCAGTCTGTCACTTGTTTAGTTTTGTTTATGGTGTCTTTCATTACAGAGAAATTGGAAATTTTTATATAGTCAAGTATTTCAGACATTTTCTTTATGGTTCTGGAGTTGTGTTTTGCCTATATTTCTCCTACCATATGGTTATAAAAATTACCGTTTATTTTCTCAACACTTTTATAGTTTACTTTTTACATTTACCACTCTAAATCATAAGGAATTTATACTAATAGATGGCTCAAAGGTGAAAATAACTGCTTTTCCCAAAAGTATAACACATTGTGGCAATGCTATTCATTGAATATTTGCTCTCTTTTTTTCCAATGATTTGAAGTGTCACTTCAACCATCAGCTGAACATCAACATTTTTTTTGCATCATTCTGTTTCTTGATTCTGTGTGCAATTCAGTCACCCTACTTATTTATTTCTGCATATTTTACTTATCTTAATGACTTATTTTATGATCTTTATATATCTTAAGGAAGTCTTATGGGGAGTACTGTTTCACATTTTCTTTTTTGTTTAAGCATTAATATCTATTTATGACATTCCAATATATAACAAAAAATATTTGGGGAATTTCCATAGGATTTTGTTGGATTCATAGCTAAATTTGGAAATTGCATTCTTATAAGAAATCTTATTTTTTTTTTTCAGTAAGTGAAATATACTCTTTCCTCTGTATTCTTTGGTTGTTGTTGTTTAGTTGGCCAGTTGTATGTGACTCTTTTGCGACCCCATGGACTGTAGCCTGCCAGCTCTTCTGTCTACGGGTTTTCCCAGGCAAGAATACTGGAATGGGTTGCTATTTCCTTCTCCAGGGGATCTTCATAACCCACGACTGAACCTGTGTCTCTTGCCTTGGCACGCGGATTCTTTACCACTGAGCTACCAGGGAAGCCCTTATTCCTTGGGTAAGCTCTTTAATTATCTTTATATTAGGTTTATTCCTAGTTAATTTATGAGTTTTCCAGGATTTTATGAGAAAGAGTATATTCAAAGGGTGCCCAAGAGGAGGGTCTACCTCAGATTTTAATATTTTCTAGGTCTATTGGCTAGACTCCCATATTCACATAGCACATAACATAATTAAAATATGTCTTCAGGTTAATTTTGGTACTTTCATTTTGTGGCTGACAACCTAATAAAATAGACCACTAGATGGCAGAAAAAGCCATCTTTTCTGAACTGGTAAAACTTATTTAGAAAGAAATAGCTGATTTACAACCCCACTGAGAAGAATAAATTATTTTATAGTCCACAACACACCAGCATTCACTGGTAATAATATTGACTTAGAAAAGTCAATATTAAATANAAAAAAAAAAGAAGAAGAAAGAAAGAAATTAGAACACTTTCTAACACCATACATGAAAATAAAACCAAAATGAATTAAAGAATTAAATGCAAGACCAGAAAATATTAAAATCTTAGAGGAAACTATAGGCAGGACACTCTCTAACATAAAGCACAGCAATATTCTCTATGACCCACCTCCCAGATTAATGGAAATAAAAACATAAATAAATAGGTGGTACCTAATTAAACTTAAAAGCTTTTTATTTTTTATTATTTATTTATTTATTTTACTTTATTTCACTTTACAATACTCTATTGGCTTTGACATACATCGACATGAATCCCCCACAGGTGTACACGAGCTCCCAATCCTGAATCCCCCTCCAATAAATAGACAGCCTTCAGAATGGGAGAAAATAATAGTAAATGTAACATCTGTCAAATAATTAATCTCCAAAGTATACAAGCAGCTCATGCAGCTCAGTATCAAAAAAATAAACAGTTCAATCAAAAAGTAGGCCAAAGAACTAAACAGCTAAGTTCAGAAGCTCAGTTTGTCCGACTCTTTGTGACCTCATGGACCACAGCACACCAGGCCTCCCTGTTCGTATCCAACTTCCAGAGTTTACCCAAACTCGTGTCCATTGAGTTAGTGATGTCATCCAACCATCTCATCCTCCGTTGTCCCTTTCTCCTCCTGCACTCAATATTTTACAGCATCAGGGACTTTTCAAATGAGTCAGCACTTTGCATCAGATGGCCAAAGTATTAGAGTTTCAGCATCAACATCAATCCTTCCAATGAACACTCAGGACTGATCTTCTTTAGAATAGACTTGTTGGATCTCTTTGCAGTCCAAGGGACTCTCAAGAGTCTTCTCCATCACCACAGTTCAAAAGCATCAATTCTTCGGCACTCAGCTTTCTTTATAGTCGAACTCTCACATCCATACATGACTACTAGTAAAACCATAGCCTTGACTAGATGCAACTTTGTTGGCAAAGTAATGTCTTTACTTTTTAATATGCTGTCTATGTTGGTCATATCTTTTCTTTCAAGGAGTAAGCATCTTTTAATTTCATGGCTTCAGTCACCATCTTCAGTGATTTTGGAGCCTAAAAAGAGCATTGTAGAACTTAAATAGACATTTGTCCACAGAAGATAAACAAGCACATGATAAGATGCTCAACATCAGCCATTATCAAATAAATGCAAATCAAAACCACAATGAGATACCATGAAATGCTGGTCGGAATGGCTGCCATCAAAAAGTTATCAAGCAATAAATTCCAGACAATTTGTGGAAAAACGGTAACTGTCTTCCACTGTTGGTGGGAATGCGAAATAGTACAAGGAGTAAAGAGTATGTCAAAGCTGTATACTGTCACCGNGAAATGCTGGTCGGAATGGCTGCCATCAAAAAGTTATCAAGCAATAAATTCCAGACAATTTGTGGAAAAACGGTAACTGTCTTCCACTGTTGGTGGGAATGCGAAATAGTACAAGGAGTAAAGAGTATGTCAAAGCTGTATACTGTCACCGTGCTTATTTAACTTATATGCAGAGTACATCATGAGAAACACTAAGCTGGAAGAAACACAAGCTGGAATCACGATTGCCAGGAGAAATATAAATAACCTCAGATATGCAGATGAGAGCACCATTACTTTAGAAAGTGAAGAGAAACTCAAAAGCCTCTTGATGAAAGTGAAAGAGGAGAGTGAAAAAGTTTACTTAAAGCTCAACATCCAGAAAATGAAGATCATGACAACTGGTCCCATTACGTCATGGGAAATAGATGGGGAAAAAGTGGAAACTGTCAGACTTTACTTTGGGGGGCTCAAGAATCACTGCAGATGGTGATTACAGCCATGGAATTAAAAGATGCTTACTCCTTGAAGGGAAAGTCAAGACCAACCTAGATAGCATATTCAAAAGCAGAGACATTACTTTGCCAACTAAGGTCTGTCTAGTCAAGGCTGTGGTTTTTCCAGTAGTCATGTATGGATGTCAGAGTTGGACTGTGAAGAAGACTGAGCACCGAAGAATTGATGCTTTTGAACTGTGGTGTTGGAGAAGACTCTTGAGAGTCCCTTGGACTGCAAGGAGATCCAGCCAGTCCATTCTGAAGATCAGCCCTGGGTGGACTTAGGAAGGACGGACGCTAAAGCTGAAACTCCAGTACTTTGGCCACCTCATGCAAAGAGTTGACTCATTGGAAAAGACTCTGATGCTGGGAAGGATTGGGGGCAGCAGTAAAAGGGGTTGAAAGAGGATGAGATGGCTGTATGACAACACCGACTTGATGTACATTCATCTGAGTGGATTCTGGGAGTTGGTGATGGACAGGGAGGCTTGGCATCCTGCAATTCATAGAGTTGCAGAGTCAGATATGACCGAGCGATTGAACTGAATTGAACTGACTGACACCCACTCTGGAGAACTGACAGCCACTGTGGAGATTTCTTAAAAACTGGAAATATAACTGCCATATGACCAGCAATCCCACTGCTTGGAATATACACTGAGGCAACCAGAATTGAAAGAGACATGCATATCCCAATCTTCATTGCAGCACTGTTTACAAGAGCTAGGACATGGAAGCAACCTAGATGTTCATTGGAAGAAGAATGGATAAAGAAGCTTTTTACATATACAAAATGGGAAAATTGTTCAGCTATAAAAATAATGCATTTGAGTCAGTTCTATTGAGGTGGATGAAAATGGAATCTATTATACTGAGTGAAGTCAGAAAGAGAAACATATATCATATATGTATGGAATTTAGAAAGATGGTAACAATGACGCTATATGCCAGACAACAAAACAGAAACAGATTTGAAAAACATACTTCTGGACTATGGGTGAGAAGGTGAGGGTGGGATGATTTGAGAGAATAGGACTGAAACATGAAAGGTAAAAGCTAAAATTAAGATTGCTTGGAGAAATATCAATAACCTTAGATGTGCAGATGACACCACCTTTCTGGAAGAAAGTGAAGAGGAACACAAAAGCCTCTTGATGAAAGTGAAAGTGGAGAGTGAAAAAGTTGGCTCAAAGCTCAACATTCAGAAAACNAAGAAAGGCAATGCCAAAGAATGCTCAAACTACCACACAATTGCACTCATCTCACACACTAGCGAAGTAAAGCTCAAAATTCTCCAAGCCAGGTTTCAACAGTACGTGAACTATAAATGTCCAAAAGTTCAAGCTGGCTTTAGAAAAGACAAAGAAACCAGAGATCAAATTGCTAACACCCGTTGGATCGTCAAAAAACCATGAGAGTTCTGGAAAAACATCTACTTCTGCTTTATTGACTACAACAATGCCTTTGACTGTGTGGATCACAGCAAACTCTGGAAAATTCTTAAAGAGATGGAAATACCAGACCACCTGATCTGCCTGCTGAGAAATTTGTATGCAGGTTAGAAAGCAACAGTTAGAACTGACATGGAACAACAGACTGGTTCCAAATAGGGAAAGGAGTATGTCAAGGCTGTATATAGTCACCCTGTTTATTTAACCTATATGCAGAGCACATCATGAGAAATGCTGGGCTGGAAGAAACACAAGCCAGAATCAAGATCGCCAAGACAAATATCAATAATCCCAGATACACAGATGGCACCACCCTTATGGCAGAAAGTGGAAAAGAACTAAAAAGCCTCTTGATGAAAGTGAAAGAAGAGAGTGAAAAAGTTAGCTTAAAGCTCAACATTCAGNAAGGAGAAGGGGACAACAGAGGATGAGATGGTTGGATGACATCACCAACTCAGTGGACATGAGGTTGAGTAAGCTCCAGGAGTTGATGATGGACAGGGAGGCCTGGCGTGCTACAGTCCATGGGGTCGCAAAGAGTCAGACACGACTGAGTGATTGAACTGAGCTAATGCAGTATGGGTGGGGAGTCAAGAAAATTAAACAGGCAGAAAAAGATAAATTAATAATGAAAGTAAGTGGTAACTTCTGACATTCTAGAATGTTTTATATCTTGATCTAGGTGAGGGTTACCTAGGTGACTACCTATGTAAAATTTCATCAAGTTATGTAGTTAGGATATGCATACGATTTAAAGATTAAAAATAATGGAAGACTTTACTTGTTTTACACTTATATAAATCCTTACCAATTACCATAAACTATTCAAATCTTTTCACAAAGATATACAAAATTACCAGAATATAAAATAAATAAGGGAGAAAGCTGAAAGAAAGAAAAATAAAGACGGAAAGAAAAATAAAGACAGAAATAAAAATAATAAGCCCAAGTTAATGCTGTTACCCCCCGTTACCCCCCAAATACACGCTGTTAATTCTCATTACTTGTGGTAGGCTGAAATTCTGGCTCTGAGCCTATGAAAAGAGGGAGACATGACTCATGATGACCACAAGATAAAAACAAAACAGCAGCTCAGGAGAAGCCCAGCTATTCTTGATTTGGAGGACTGAGAGACCTTTTTCCCTTGGACCTACATGATAATGACACTGAGCAATATACTGAACTATGTTCCCAACAATATCCATAACATAAATTTAATATTGCTTTTCATTGATTGTTGTCACATAGAGTGTGTTGTTGTTGTTGTTGTTTTTTAATGTGGGCCAGTGATGTAACAGCGGAGCACAGTTCATTAAAAGGAGCAACACAGGGGCTAAAATAAACACCAGGCAAGGAAGTATTCTACAAAATAGAATTCTACAAAATAGAAAGTAGAAACGATATTCTCGTAGTTTCAAAGCAGGGGAGCAGTCATCTGGAGAACTTCAGAAAGGCTTTACAGAGAAGGGAATTTCAACTGAGCCTTGAATAAAGATCAGAAGACATCAGATAAGCTGACAGCAAAAAAGAAGCCATTCCTTGTAGTAGGGGACCAGCACAAGCCGAAGGGTGAAAAAAAAAATGCAATAGGAAAATTTAAGGAAACAAGAAGGCCAGGGTGGTTTATTATATAAAATGGTTAAGAAGACAAAAATGAGATGTTGAGGCTAGAACTTGGACGTACCAGAAGCTAGACTAAAATGTTAATTCTTTATCTGATTGACAAAGGGCAGGATACTAACATTTCAGATTTCTGAAAGAGGAATGTTATAATAAAAGCTGTTTTTAGGAAGATTAATCTGTCTTTGGCTTTTTGAGAAAAGCAGAAGGAAACTAAATTAGAGGGCTCTTCTCCAAGGCTCTAGACAATACCTCTGTGATGAAACATGGACACATCCTCATTTTACCTGTAGTCAGGGTTGAAGGATTGGCTGAAAGTCACTGTCTCCAAGGCAACAATGAGGAACGCACCCATAGCCATCAGTTAGTTCCCTCTCCTGGGCCATAATTTAAATTTAGGCTGTGGTTTGAAACAACAACATAAAGCAGCTAAGAAGAGCAGGAAGGAAGTTTTGGATCTTTCTCATAGAAACATGGAAAAGAAGGGAGAGATGGAAAACAAAACATTTTAGAAGGGAGTGGAAACGATGACCCCCTCATGGCATTTAATGCATACAGGGAATGTTTATGCTTAAAATCCAAGAGCAGGACTGCCTTCCTGGCCTCCCCACTGGACAGGAAAGATGTTATGCAGACCTGTATAAAGGGGGCATCGATCCCTCACATGGCTCTAGTTGCTATTTACCAGGCAAACACTCAGGGGCTCCAACTGCCTTCTCTTTAAAGAGAAAGCCAGTTGCCTGCTGTTTCTGGATCCAATGCCTGCTGACAGCAGTATGGAGGCGCATACCACCCTATGTGCATCTCCATTCCTTTCTGTGTTTGCGAAGCTGGTATGCCTCACCGAACATATTCACTGTTCTGTACCATGCACAAAACCCTCAGATTCCTTTCTGAAATGGCTTTGTGTCTCTGTGTACTTGAACCTCTAGGTCACTGATCATGAGCCTCCCACTCATCACCTGAAAGTTTAAACAAATGCAGAGGCATAAAAATCTTGCTCTACCCTGAGCTTGCTAATATTATATGTATATATTGATAGTTTTGTTTAAAACTAGGGGAAAATATCTCTGTCTTAGAAATGAACATGGCAAGAGGCTCTACCTGCTGGCATAGATGGCTTCTGAAAAGCAGAGACCCATCATTTCAAATTGGAAATAACATCCACTCCTAGTCTTCCTGGGCCCAAACTCTCCCATTGGGAACTTTGAAAGACAGCACAATGGCTATAATGCCCACAGACATGCCTTGGTTTCTCTACTTTTCCACCTATTAAAACAGTCTATAGGTCAAATACTTCTGCTGTCATAGAAAAAGCTCCTGACAGATACAGAATACTTGAACTCTAATTCCAACTCTACCACTTACTATTATCACAGTGACATTGGCTAAATATTTACTTTGCTTTAATTTTTCAGTTTTCAACTATAAAATGGGAATTACTGTTCTTTTCTTGTCCATTTTACATGTTGACATCAATAATTGAATGGCGATTATTCAGGACATGAAACACTTCAAAGTCATAAAGCCTTGTACAAATAAACTGGAAAGACTTTAGGTTAGTGGATCTTTGCTGGGGAGAAGAGGTTTTAGAAAACCTCTTGTTGGAGGGAAGCTTTTCTGTTAGGGTAATTTCTCTGGGGTCTTGGATTTTTGTTGACAAGAGGAGATTCTTCAAATTATAGCTTCACTGTGACATCGCTCCCACCTCATCCTGTGATTATTCTTCTACTCTGAAAGAATTGGGAAATTTGCTGAAAAAGCCAACCTCCTTCTGAACCTTATAACCTCTGTAAGGCAAATGATGAAAAGGGTCCCTTTCTCTTAAATTTATGCATTGTCTTTTTTCCATTCTGTTAGCTACATATATCTGAGGACTGGAAGGGAACCTGGGGATTTCATATGGCAACCCTCACACCTGAAAGAGGAGTAAGAGGTAGTTATGAGTGTGAGGGGCTTAGAGCTACACAGCTAGCCAATTGGGCTAATAGAGTTCTCAAGCTCACAGATGGGTGGGTCTAAACTTAGCTGAATTTAGAAAACTGGGTAGCTCTGAGATAGTTACTCACCTTCCTATGACTTTGTTTACTCATTTAAAAATAGAAATGGAAAATGATCCAACCTTAAAGCCCTGTAGGGTAGAACTGGCAAGAAGAGAACATGCTTTGTCAATTTACATCCCTGTATAAATTATTTTTATAATTATTATAATTTAAAATATTAAAAGCCAGAATTAAAGCCTAAGTTTTAAGATAGTTACATGAATATAATTAACTTATTTTATGTACTTTATATATATATATTACTATTATATATTATATATAATAGTGTGTATATATACAATAGTATATAGAATATACATTATAGTAATATAATTTTGTAACATATATCCTATGCTTATAACAGAATATAATACTATAGCTAGCTACATGTATTATATTAATGTTTCAGTCATATATCAATCACATCTTAAAATACATTCAGATGTATTTTAATATATATAAAATACATTCATAAAACATATACATACATATATACTGTATAAACTTGAACATTTTACAATAGGTCATAGGCACTGAAAACTGTTATTATTATTTTGGTAATAGATTCAAAATGGATTGAGTATAAATTAAATTACTAAATTTTATTTTTTAGCACACTTTTATATCTGCAGCAAAATTGAGCAGGAATGACAGAAGGTTCACATTTTACTATCCCACACACTCACAATCTCCACCACCATGTAAATCCCAAATATAGTGATTCATTTATTACAACTGATGAACCTACACTGACACATCATTATTACCCAGAGTCCACTTTTCATTGGCGTTCATTCTTGGTGGTGTATATTCTGTGTATTTGGATAAATTATGACACACATCAACCACTAGAGTATCATACAAAATAGCTGCACTGCTTTAAAAGTCCTCTGGGCTTTGCCTCCTCATCTCTCCTTCTGCTCTAAGTGCTGAAAATCACTGATCTTTTTACTGTTTCCATAGCTTTGCCTTTTCCAGACTGTCATATATTTAAAATCATACAGTGTGTATTTTTTTGAGATTGGCTTCTTTAACTTAAATGCATTTAAGTTTCTTCTGTGTCTTTTCATGGCTTGAAAGCTCATTTCTTTTTATTACTGAAAAACATTCCATTGAGGGGTTCCCTGGTGGCTCAAATGGTAAAGAAACTGCCTGCAATGCCGGAGATACAGGTTCCATTCCTAGGTTGGGAAGATCCCTTGGAGGAGGGCATGGCAACTCATTCCAGTATTCTTGTCTTGAAAATCCCCCGAACAGAGGGGCCCAGTATGCTAGTCCATGGGGTCACAAAAGAGTCGGACACAACTTAGTGACTAAACAACAAAAACATTCTGTCATCTGATGTACCACAGTTATCCACTTACATACCAAAGGACATCTTGGTTGCTTTCAAGTGTTGGCAATTATGAATAAAGCTACTATAAACATTGCATGCAGGTTTTTGTGTGGACAAAATTTTTCAGTTCATTTGGGTAAATCCTAAGGAGTATGATCACTAGATTATGTAGTAAAAATGTTTTAATTTTGAAAGACTGCTAAATTGTCTAAGCAGCTGTACCATTATGCATTTTCATCAGCAACATATGAGCATTCTTGTTAATCCACATTCTCATCAACATTTGGTATTGTCAATGTTCTGAAATTTGACCATCATAGTAGATGTGTAGTAGTATTTCATTGTTATAATATGCAATTCCCTAATGATATATAATACTAAATATGTTTTCAAATTCTACTTTTCATCTGTATATCTTCTTTGGTGAAGTGTTTGCTTGGGTCGATTTTTCTGTTTGTAAAAGACTATTTTTAGAGCAGTTTTAAGTTCACAGAAAAATTAAGAGGAAGGTACAGAGATTCCGGTATACTTCCTGAGTTGGCTTTTCTGGGTCTTTTGCCTCTCCATATAAACTTTAGAGATCAATTTGTCAATATCAACAACACAACTTGCTAGGATACTGATTAAGATTGTACTGATCCATAGACCAAGTTGGGAAGAATTGACATTTAGACAACATTGAATCTTCCTATCAATGAATATTCCTATGAATATCACTCCATGTATTTAGCTCTGTATCAGAATTTTGTTGTTTTCTTCATACTGACTTTATTCATATTTTGTTAGATTTTTACCTAAGTACTATTTTGAGGGGGTAATAATGAGTATCATAATTGTTGTAACTTCAGTACAACACATTGTAACTTCAAAGTCCACTTGTTTATTCTGGTATATAAGAAAGTGAGTGATGTTTGACAACATATTAGCTCTGTATCATGTGCCCTTGCTATAATTGCCTGTTCGTTCCAGGAGGGATATTTTTGATTTACCGTTTCAGATTTTCTACATGAACAATCATATTTTCCGTGAACAAAGATATTTCTTTCTTCTTTCTTAATCTGTTTATCTTTTCTTATATTACTGTATTTTCTAGGAGTTTTTGTACAATGTTGAAAAGAAGTATTGAGAGGACATACTTGTCTTATTCAGGAGAATAGTGAGAAACTGAGTTTCTTACCATTAAGTATGACAGTATGATGTTAATTACAGGTTTTTTTGTAGATATTCTTTATCAAGTTGAGGAAGTTTCCCCATTATTCCTATTTTGATGAGAGCTTTTAATCATGAAATACTAGTTAATTCTGTCAAATGCTTTTTCTTCATCTATTAATGTGATCATGTGATTATGAGAGTATTGATATGATGGGTTATATTAATTAATTCTCAATACTGAACCAGCCTTGCATATCTGGTTGTGGTGTCTGATACTTTTCACACATTGTTGGATTTGACTTGTTAATCTTTTGTTGAGAATTTCACATTTATGTTTATGAAGGATTTGGTCTATGATTTTCTTTGGTTTTGATATCAGGGTAATGCTGGCCTCGTAAAATGTTAGGATGTACTCCCTCTGCTTCTGTCTTCTGGAAGAAACTGTAGAAAATTGGTACAATTCTTCTTTAAATATTTTGTAGACTTCACCAGTCAAACCATCTGGGCCTGTTTTTTGGTTTTGTTTTTTTCTGTTTTAGAATTCAATTAGATTTAATTTCTTTACTAGATATCAGCCTATTCACATAGTCTATTTCTTCTTGTGTGAGTTTTGGCAGATTGTGTCTTTCAAGGAATTGGTTCATTTCATCTAGGTTTTTAAGTCTGTGGACATAGATTCGTTCATAGTATCCCTTTATTTTTTAACATCCAAGGGATCTCTAGTGATGTTCCCTACTTCATTTCTGGTATTAGTAATGTTTATCTTTTCTTTCTTTCTTTTTTTCTTAGTCTGGCTAAAGAATCATACAGTTTATCAATCTTTTCAAAGAAACAGCTTTGCTTTCACTGATTTTCTCTACTGATTTCCTGTTTCCAATTTTATTGATTTTTATATTAACTTTTATTATTTTCTTCTGCTTAATTTGCTTTCTTTTTCTAGTAACCTTAAGAAGAAACCTTAGTTATTGACTTTACAACTTTCTTCTTTTCTAATGTATGTATTGAATGCTATAAAATTCCCTCTAATCACTCTTTTCATGGCATTCTATAAATTTTGATACACTGTGCTCTCTTTTATTTTGTTCAAAATTTATTTAATTCCTCTAGAGACATTTTCTTTAACCTATGTGCTATTCTGATGTGTGTGGCTTTATCTTCAATTATTAGGGGATTTTTCTAGCTAACGTTCTGTTATTTCTAGTTTAATTTCATTGTGATTTGAAAGCAAACATTGCATTATTTCTATTTTTAAGCTTTGTAAGATATGCCTTACGGCTCTGAATGTAGACTATCTTGGTGAATGTTCCATGAAGTTTGAGAGAAAGCATAATTTGCTATTTTTGGATGAAATCATCTATAGATGTCCTTTATATCCAGCTGATTGATGGTCCTGTTAAGTTCAACTCAGTCCCTACTGATTTTCTGCCTGCTGGATCTATTTCTGATAGAGGCATGCTAATGTTTCTAAATACAACAGTGGACTCATCTATTTTTCTTTGCAGTTCTCATTGTCAGGTACATTCACAGTAACGGTTGTTACTTCTTCTTGGAGTGTGGACCCTTTATCATTATGTAAGGTCCCTCTGGAGAATCCCATGGACGGAGGAGATTGGTGGGCTACAGTCCACGGGTTGCAAAGAGTCAGACACGACTGAGCAACTTCACTTTCACTTTAAGGTCCCTCTTTATCTGTAATAAAAACTTGCACTGAAATCTGCTGTCTGAAATTAACATAGTGACTGTTGGTTTGTTTTGTTTAATATATCTCTAATGATATACTCTCTCTGTATTCTGTGATCTCTGATGGTATACCCCTCTTTATCCCGTTATGGCTAATCTGTCTGTGTCTTTATACATAAAATGAGTTGCTCAACATAACACTGAATCTTTGTTGTTGACCCATTCTGGCAATCTCTGTCATCTAATTAGTGTATTTAGACACTGATGCTTAAAGTGTTTATTGAGGATTAATATCTAGCATGTTTGTTACTATTTTCTATTTGTTGCCTTTGTTCTTTATCCCCACTTTTGTCTTCTACACTTTTCCTGCCATTTGTAGTTTTCATTGAGTATCTAATGTAATTCTGTTTCCTTTCTTGGCATATCAACTTTAATTCTTTTTTAATTTGAATTCTTTAATTCAACTTTTTTTCCTACAAATGTAGAAGTTTCAGTATACATTTATGCATGCTAAGTCACTTCAGCCATGTCGAACTCTTTGCGACCCTATGGACTGTAGCCCACTAGGCTCCTCTGTCCCTGGGATTCTCCAGGCAAGAAGACTGCAGTCAGTTGCTGTGCCCTCCTTCAAAATCCATTTGAAAGAAAGTGAAAGTGAAAGTCCCTCAGTCCTGTCTGACTCTGTGCAAACCCATGGACTATATAGTCCATGCAGTTCTCCAGGCCAGAATATAGGAGTGGGTAGCCTTTCCTTTCTCCAGGGTATCTTCCCAACCCAGGGATCAAACCCAGGTCTGCCCACATTGGAGGTGGATTCTTCACCAGCTGAGCCATGAAGGAAGCCCAACAATACTGGAGCGGGTATCCTCTCCCTTCTCCAGCAGATTTTCCTGACTCAGGAATTCAACCAGGGTTTTCTGCATCACAGGTGGATTCTTTACTAACTGAGCTATCACAGAAACCCTTGCAACTAATCAAAGACCCCTTTCAAATAACACTATACTGCCTCACAGGTAGTGCAATTATTGAAAATTTACCATATTTTACAGTGCATCTTTCTCTCTTCTTTATATTTAGAAACATGTTTAATTTTATCCCTCAAATGATTTAAGGTCGCTTATAAGTTTTTAGATAATGCTACAAGGCTTTTCACAGAAACGGCAAAATAATACTTATAATGAACTGAATATTTATCATAAGACATTAAAGCATGCAGATCACAGTTCAGTCACTCAGTCATGCCCAACTCTTTGAGACCCCATGGACTGCAGCAAGCCAGTCTTCCCTGTCCATCACCAACTCCCAGAGCTTGCTCAAACTCATGTTCATAGAGTCAGTGATGCCATCCAACCATTTCTTCCTCTGTTGTCCCCTTCTCCTCCTGCTTTCAATCTCTCTCAGCATCAGGGTCTTTTCTGAAGACTCAGTTCTTCATATCAGATGGTCAAATTGTTGGAGCTTCAGCTTCAGTTCTTCCAAAGAATATTCAAGACTGATTTCCTTTAGGATGGACTGGTTGGATTTCCCTGCAGTCCAAGGGACTTTCAAGAATCTTCTCCAATACCTCAGTTCAAAAGCAACAGTTTTTTGGTACTCATCTTTCTTTATGGTCCAACTCTTTCTTTTAAGAGTTTATGGTCCAGCTCTTTCCTTTATTGGTCCAACACCAATGCATACTCAAAGTCAATCTGTATGCTTATCTATCATTTAGGAGATTCTCTCACATTGAAATGACAAGTGCTTCACTATGATCATCATCCTTCAGCAAACACTGGGACGGAACTAAGCTTTCTTTGGTGTCTTTCAGTGCTGCATACCCTCTTCCTCTCTCCTGGTTCCTCACCCTAATCACTCTCCACTGAGGAATCCATACTATACCTGGACCATTCCTGTGCTCATTAAGTTGTTAACCGATCCCTGATAAAATGGCAACTAAAATATGAAATATGGTATTGATCAGAAAGAACATGGATTGAGACTAAGTCTGTCACTTACTATTTGGCAAAATAATCAACTACTCTCCAGTTTTCACATTTATAAAATGAGGTTGATGATAGGACCTCATAAGACTGTTCTAATGACTAAATCTTAAGATCAAGTTAATGTTCATGACTCAGCAGCTCCATGTCTGGATCTCAGTTCCAGCTCAAGCTCATAATTCAGGCTCTCTGAGCATAAATTTATTCTTCAGCAGAATGAAGAGAAAGATACCTTTTTCATGGCAGTTTTGTTAGACAAAATAGCAATGCAAAATGCCTCACTCATAACTAACCCTGAAGAACCATTAGCTTCTGTCTCCATTCCGAATAGTTAAAAATTTTCAATAACGTTTTCAATGTTAATGTAGCAAGGCAATTCAATAATTGCCTTTTAGAGGACAATTTCATTGGACCACAACTTCTACACCCAAAGGAATCAGCTGTAATGACAGAATGACAATAGGTGAAGATTGGATTTTGAGGTAGAGAAATATGCTCCTGTAATTATAATCTATAAGCAGTTATGCATCATTTCTATAGTATTGCCCTGCTTTCCATATATTCTCAGGAATCCTAATCCTCTACATTTTGCAATATAAAAATAACCATAATTCAGTATGTCTAGAAATGGCTGAACAAATGTTCCTCACTCTTACTAGAGCACAAGTATCTCTTTTAAAGAAATCCTAACAGTGATGGCTCCTTCATCTTTAACCCAGATTTGGCTATTTGCACCTCATTCTGTGTGTGTGTGCTCCATTGTGTCTGACTCTTGGCAGCCCATTTACTGTAGCCAGCCAGTATCCTGTCCAAAATCTCTGTCCATGGGATTTCTTCAGGCAAGAATACTGAAGTGGGTTGCCATTTCTTTCTCTAGGGGATCTTCCAGATCTAGGGATCGATCCTGTATCTCTCATGTCTCCTTCATTGGCAGGCAGATTCTTTATCACTGTATCACCTAGAAAGCTCCATCTCAAACCATAGTACTTCCCAAAGGGTATAGTAGTTAGTGTTTAATCTGCATTCTGCATCCACTCAAAGTCTTTGCCAGTCCATCTCTCTATCCTTGTTTCTCTAGCAGTCATCATAGTTTCTAGCAAAAAATATGTACTCTATTCACATTTAATGAATAATGATACATCTGATAAGAGGTAAATTTCTGGCTGGGCACAATGCTTGATTTAATTCTCACAGTAATAACATGAAATGTGATACCATTCTTAATTTACCTATAAGGGCGCCAAAGTCAGAGGGCTTTGCTTCTTCAAATTCCTATGTCATACGTGGCAGAGGCAGGAATTTGAGTCAGGTTTGTTTGTCTCTGTGATGTGTAAGTGGGCTTCCCTGGTGGCTCAGTCAGTAAAGAATCTGCCTGCAGTTCAGGACACCTGGGTTCAATCCTTGGATTGGGAAGATCCCCTGGNAGGTGGATTCTTTACTAACTGAGCTATCACGGAAACCCTTGCAACTAATCAAAGACCCCTTTCAAATAACACTATACTGCCTCACAGGTAGTGCAATTATTGAAAATTTACCATATTTTACAGTGCATCTTTCTCTCTTCTTTATATTTAGAAACATGTTTAATTTTATCCCTCAAATGATTTAAGGTCGCTTATAAGTTTTTAGATAATGCTACAAGGCTTTTCACAGAAACGGCAAAATAATACTTATAATGAACTGAATATTTATCATAAGACATTAAAGCATGCAGATCACAGTTCAGTCACTCAGTCATGCCCAACTCTTTGAGACCCCATGGACTGCAGCAAGCCAGTCTTCCCTGTCCATCACCAACTCCCAGAGCTTGCTCAAACTCATGTTCATAGAGTCAGTGATGCCATCCAACCATTTCTTCCTCTGTTGTCCCCTTCTCCTCCTGCTTTCAATCTCTCTCAGCATCAGGGTCTTTTCTAAAGACTCAGTTCTTCATATCAGATGGTCAAATTGTTGGAGCTTCAGCTTCAGTTCTTCCAAAGAATATTCAAGACTGATTTCCTTTAGGATGGACTGGTTGGATTTCCCTGCAGTCCAAGGGACTTTCAAGAATCTTCTCCAATACCTCAGTTCAAAAGCAACAGTTTTTTGGTACTCATCTTTCTTTATGGTCCAACTCTTTCTTTTAAGAGTTTATGGTCCAGCTCTTTCCTTTATTGGTCCAACACCAATGCATACTCAAAGTCAATCTGTATGCTTATCTATCATTTAGGAGATTCTCTCACATTGAAATGACAAGTGCTTCACTATGATCATCATCCTTCAGCAAACACTGGGACGGAACTAAGCTTTCTTTGGTGTCTTTCAGTGCTGCATACCCTCTTCCTCTCTCCTGGTTCCTCACCCTAATCACTCTCCACTGAGGAATCCATACTATACCTGGACCATTCCTGTGCTCATTAAGTTGTTAACCGATCCCTGATAAAATGGCAACTAAAATATGAAATATGGTATTGATCAGAAAGAACATGGATTGAGACTAAGTCTGTCACTTACTATTTGGCAAAATAATCAACTACTCTCCAGTTTTCACATTTATAAAATGAGGTTGATGATAGGACCTCATAAGACTGTTCTAATGACTAAATCTTAAGATCAAGTTAATGTTCATGACTCAGCAGCTCCATGTCTGGATCTCAGTTCCAGCTCAAGCTCATAATTCAGGCTCTCTGAGCATAAATTTATTCTTCAGCAGAATGAAGAGAAAGATACCTTTTTCATGGCAGTTTTGTTAGACAAAATAGCAATGCAAAATGCCTCACTCATAACTAACCCTGAAGAACCATTAGCTTCTGTCTCCATTCCGAATAGTTAAAAATTTTCAATAACGTTTTCAATGTTAATGTAGCAAGGCAATTCAATAATTGCCTTTTAGAGGACAATTTCATTGGACCACAACTTCTACACCCAAAGGAATCAGCTGTAATGACAGAATGACAATAGGTGAAGATTGGATTTTGAGGTAGAGAAATATGCTCCTGTAATTATAATCTATAAGCAGTTATGCATCATTTCTATAGTATTGCCCTGCTTTCCATATATTCTCAGGAATCCTAATCCTCTACATTTTGCAATATAAAAATAACCATAATTCAGTATGTCTAGAAATGGCTGAACAAATGTTCCTCACTCTTACTAGAGCACAAGTATCTCTTTTAAAGAAATCCTAACAGTGATGGCTCCTTCATCTCTAACCCAGATTTGGCTATTTGCACCTCATTCTGTGTGTGTGTGCTCCATTGTGTCTGACTCTTGGCAGCCCATTTACTGTAGCCAGCCAGTATCCTGTCCAAAATCTCTGTCCATGGGATTTCTTCAGGCAAGAATACTGAAGTGGGTTGCCATTTCTTTCTCTAGGGGATCTTCCAGATCTAGGGATCGATCCTGTATCTCTCATGTCTCCTTCATTGGCAGGCAGATTCTTTATCACTGTATCACCTAGAAAGCTCCATCTCAAACCATAGTACTTCCCAAAGGGTATAGTAGTTAGTGTTTAATCTGCATTCTGCATCCACTCAAAGTCTTTGCCAGTCCATCTCTCTATCCTTGTTTCTCTAGCAGTCATCATAGTTTCTAGCAAAAAATATGTACTCTATTCACATTTAATGAATAATGATACATCTGATAAGAGGTAAATTTCTGGCTGGGCACAATGCTTGATTTAATTCTCACAGTAATAACATGAAATGTGATACCATTCTTAATTTACCTATAAGGGCGCCAAAGTCAGAGGGCTTTGCTTCTTCAAATTCCTATGTCATACGTGGCAGAGGCAGGAATTTGAGTCAGGTTTGTTTGTCTCTGTGATGTGTAAGTGGGCTTCCCTGGTGGCTCAGTCAGTAAAGAATCTGCCTGCAGTTCAGGACACCTGGGTTCAATCCTTGGATTGGGAAGATCCCCTGGAGGAGGGCATGACAACCCACTTCAGTATTCTTACCTGGAGAATCCCCAAGGACAGAGGAGCCTGGTGGGCTACAGTCTATGGGGTCGCAAAGAGTCAGACATGACTGAAGTGACTTAGCACAGCACAGCACATGATGTGTAAGTAAAGGTTAAACAACCAGCTCTCTGAGGGAAAAAAAACAACAACAAAAACTGTTATTAGTAGCACATGCCAGTTTTCATGGTGTAAATACTCCCACCATGGACAATTTTAAGCTACTAAGGTAACATCAGTGGGTTCACAAAATTTAACAGTTGACTCCTGTAAGCTGCTACACACTTGCTTCAGCACACCATTAGTTTCACTGCAAGTTTAGGGTAATTTCAACTAAGCTAAGGCTGCTACTAAGGCTTCTAGTCCTATCTTGGTAGCTGAGGATCTTACCAATAACTAGAGCACAATCACCCCCTGTATTTTGGCTGTTGGTGACCGCTATATTCCAGACTATTTTGCAGCTGGTCATGTTAGTGACAAACCCCCTCGTCAGGAATGTTATTCCTTCCCCCACAGATCAGCCACCCACTTCTGTTTTAGGCATGAATTAAGAAGAACAAATTGTAAAGTAACAAACCTGAAATATCCCACTCTTCTGACTTCTCACCTTTAAAAAGAGAGAGAGAGAGAAAGCAATACCTTCTTGGGTATTTATCAAGGAGGCTTTCTTTGAGATGTATAGTTGTTTTGTGACAGGAATGAAAGTTGAAAAGCTGTGTTCATTTTCAAATAACAATGTTATTATCTGAAGCTGCTTATTGTTAATGTCTTCGAGCAGTAAAAAAATGTTTCAAAAACCTCACTGAGTCCCGAAAATTTTCTTGGGATTGTCTGGAATGACTTGGAATGCTGGTGGAATCCACACAGGATGATTAGAGGGTAAGCTTTCGGCACTCTTAAAAACTCTCATGTTATTTTCTCCCTTGGGAAACTGCTTAAGAACATGTTGTATTGGGAATGAAGAGCCACTAGGTAAATGGAATCATTTCTTTGTGACTTGGGGATTTCTCAGAGCCAGAATGCTATCCAAGCTTCATCCCTGTGACTGAAGAAAATTGCATCAGCTGCTCACAGGATACCAGTTTTCAATATGACATCTATTTAGGCAATGCCCTGGATGGCAGATGTTGGATCTTGGTTACTGGATGTGTGTGTGACTAAGTGCATGGGAGCCTGGCTTTGTCTCTCTGGCTTACTAGCAAAAGTTTGAAAAATTATTCTGGAAAAGACAATGTCAGAGCAACATAGATTTTCAGGAAGAAAAATGGTGCTATTTGTGCGCTGAAGAATTGATGCTTTTGAACTGTGGTGTTAGAGAAGATTCTTGGACTGCAAGGAGATCAGATCAGTCAATCTTGAAGAAAATCAACCCTGAATATTCATTGGAAGGACTGATGTTGAAGCTGAAGCTCCAATACTTTGGCCACCTGATGCAAAGAACTGACTTATTGGAAAGACCCTGATGCTGGGAAAGATTGAATGCAGGAGAAGGGGACGACAGAGGATTAGATGGTTGGATGGCATCACTGACTCAATGATCATGAGTTTGGGCAAACTCTGGGAGTTGGTGATGAGCAGGGAATCCTGGCATGCTGCAGTCCATGGGGTCGCAAAGAGGTGGACATGACTGAGCAACTGATATGAACTGATATGTATATATAAGTTAGATGTTTATGGTTCTTTGTGCATATGTGAAAAACTACACATGACTTGGATGAAAGAAGACAGAAAATAGGTGAAATGGAGTCTACAGCTTAAGGCCGAGAGACTTTTTATCCTTTCCTTGCTATGCTATTAACTAACTCCATATTCTGGAAACATGACTTAGCTTTTCTTATCCTTAATTGTTTTGAGTAGAAACATGGTAGTTTGAAATCTACAGATTCACCAATCTTTTTTTTTTTAATTACTAGATTCCAGATGATAAAATTAAATAATGCTTTTGTCATTATTGTCAAAATTGGATTGAACAAGACATATCTCAGAGGAACAAATGATATCGAAATCATAGCATTCTTGGGGAAAAAGTTATTAAACTTTAAATAAAGCCCCTGTGATTCTTTTTCCTTTGACCAAGACTATATTCACATACATCTGATGAAAGTGAAAAAAATTACGTCAATCATCCAGATGGTTCTAAGTGTTTGATATCTGTCATCATACCAGCCAAACACCTGGATGATTGCATTCATTTTCATTCTTTAGCCAGATGTTTTGAAATCATAGAGGTATGACTCAGACAAAAAGTAGATGCTTTTAATCCATAAGGCAGAATAAGGTGCAATAAAAGGTAGAAAAGGAAGAAAATGATCAATTTTTGAGCACCTACTCCTTGTCAGACACTTTTCCTCATACATTTAACCATCATAAGAACATCATGAGGCATTATTCCCAACTTACAGGTACGGAAACTGCAACTCAATAATTTAAATTATTTGTCAATGTCACATATCTAAGAAGCAGTAAACCTGGGACCTGAATTTCTTATGGAGAGAACTATTAGAAATGAATACAATTAATTTATGATTAATGAAATTAAGAGCTGAGGACAACAGAATTGCTGCATAAATTTTAAAAAAGAACATACATGTAGACATAGAGACAGACATAATTAGCGCTCCTATTGTTCATTTGAAGGACTTTTTAGTCCAAGCCCATAATAGATGTCTGTAGAAGGAGTAACAAAACCGAACCAGGAGAACTGGTAGTGTTGCAGAGGTCTCCTGGTTGCTCCATGGTGTTTTTTTTTTTTTTTTTTTTTTTCTGACCAAATGGTAAAGGGCTTCCTCATGGCTCAGATGGTAAAGAATCTGCCTGCAGTGCAGGAGACCCGGGTTCAGTCCCTGGGTCTGGAAGATCCCCTGGAGAAGGGAATGGCAACCCACTCCAGTATCCTTGCCTGGAGAATTCCATGGCAGAGGAGCCTGNTCATGGCTCAGATGGTAAAGAATCTGCCTGCAGTGCAGGAGACCCGGGTTCAGTCCCTGGGTCTGGAAGATCCCCTGGAGAAGGGAATGGCAACCCACTCCAGTATCCTTGCCTGGAGAATTCCATGGCAGAGGAGCCTGGAGGGCTACAGTCCATGGAGTCACAAAAAGTTGGACATGACTGAGTGACTAATACACACACCAATGGCAAAATTGAACACAACTGCCTCATTTTTTCATCTCCCTGAAGTTAGAAAATTTGGATGGCTTTGTAGAAATAATGTAGCTCATTATACAAGTGTATGCAAAACACTATGCAAATATATGTGATGATTTACTAGGGAAAAGATTCTGAAGATTTGGATTTTATATCTCCTGGTAAATAACCTGGTGGGGTAAACTTCCCTCTGTACACAGCAGAAGCAAGTTGGCCCATCCTAACATTCTCAACAATGGCTTAATCTTTGGGGAAACGATAAATCAGATTTTTTCCTCTCCCTATTCTTGAGTCCACGTAGAAAGGAAATCTAATGCAAGTCCTATAAGACTGCTCATCTATAGGATAGAATTGATGATTCACAGCCAACAGCTATATTCTGATCAGAGTCACTGCAAAGAGAAAAGCTGATTGACCTTGCAAAGAATTGTCAAGAAAAAGATATCTCACATTTTCTAAGACAGAGAGGAGAATAATCCTTATGAGGTTACTCTACTTGGCTCTCATATTGAAGAAAGGATAATTTCTCAGATGTTGAAGATGATTATGCAAATCCATAAGGCAGATCTGGTCGCAAGCTTTCAGTACCCAAGTTGCTGACCTGTAGGTTAGAAAACTGGGAAGAACATTCATTTTCTAAATAAATATAGGGACAAGAATTTACAGGATAAGGAAATGAGGGTGAAGGAGGGCAAATGAGTGTATAAATGTTATTTCCAGAATGTGAGTGAATGGGTTGGAGATAATGCACCCTTTGGAAATACAAAATGTTGGAAGTTTTCAGAGAAGGAAATAAATCATATAAGAATTTGGAGTGGTTTTTATGGACTGAAATAGAAAGAAATGAAACATCTTCAATAAATTTTGGATAGAAACTTTGTATATCTGTGTTATTTAAATAATAGGAAAAAGTGATCAAATCAGCCAAAATTCAGCCAGAATAATCTCTTTGGAAAACTTAACACATGCATAACACAATTATGTAGGAGAAAACGAAAAACTTTGGAAACAAATTGTGTATCTTTATACTCAGATTCTTTCTGACCTAACAGACACTGAGAATGTTCTATATTTAAGTTCAGTATTGCCCTGAACCAATGCAATTCAAATCTGAACATTGCTCTAGAGGTCTCATCTCCCTAATCAGTAGAGTCTGAAATTTTTCTCACTGCCCTGATATAATGTCTTAGATGCCTTTCTGGAGTTGTACTAAGCTAGCAATAAAAATGGCTAAAATGTACTAAGCACTGGGCTTGTTCCAGTTACTTTTTTTAAATACCATACATGGGAAATAGATGGGTAAACAGTGGAAACAGTGTCAGACTTTATTTTTTTAGACTCCAAAATCACTGCAGATGGTGACTGCAGCCATGAAATTAAAAGACGCTTACTCCTTGGAAGGAAAGTTATGACCAACCTAGATAGCATATTCAAAAGCAGAGACATTACTTTGCCGACTAAGGTCTGTCTAGTCAAGGCTATCGTTTTTCCAGTAATCATGTATGGATGTGAGAGTTGGACTGTGAAGAAGGCTGAGCGCCGAAGAATTGATGCTTTTGAAGTGTGGTGTTGGAGAAGACTCTTGGGAGTCCCTTGGACTGCAAGGAGATCCAACCAGTCCACTCTGAAGGAGATTAGCCCTGGGATTTCTTTGAAAGGAATGATGCTAAAGCTGAAATTCCAGTACTTTGGCCACCTCATGCGAAGAGTTGACTCATTGGAAAAGACTCTGATGCTGGGAGGGATTGGGGGCAGGAGGAGAAGGGGATGACAGAGGATGAGATGACTGGATGGTATCACTGAGTCGATGGATGTGAATCTGCGTGAACTCTGGGAGTTGGTGATGGACAGGGAGGCCTGGCGTGCTGCGATTCATGGGGTTGCAGAGAATCGACACGACTGAGTAACTGAACTGAACTGAATCATCTTATTTAAATATCAAACAACCCTCTAAGGTAGATATTAGAACTCTCAGATAGGTATTACTATTTATCTCTTTAACAGATGGAGAAGAGAAAGTTCTAAGTGGTGAATTAACTTGCTCTAAGACAGTCTGCTAGTAAGCAACAGACCAGGGAAATAAAAGCTTATGCTAGTTAGCATTACACAAGACTGCTCTTCAGCTTCACATGACACCCCAACCCAACACACACTCACGTTTTCTTATTGATAAACCCTACTAATTCCTCCAAAGGGCTTAAAACTCAACTTGGTCAGCGTCTCCTCCCAAAAATGTCTATGCATTTGTCATTTTATTTCCTAAAACTAAAGGAATGACAAAATCAGCCAAAACCATGAACCTATCATCTATCTGCACACACTTTTTCTGTTCCAGCTTCAAGAATCATCTCCTGAGATGCAGAGCCAACAAAAATTAGCCCAGAGTTCCCTGTAACCCTTGGTACTGTGATTTGTACTTTTGTCATCTGACACCAATCCCAACTATATAAGGGTATTTCTTTTCCCTCCTATACACCCAGTGAACACAATTTATGTCCAAGCAGGTCTCAGGCTGAGAACACAAAGTTTCTGATGTGTATAAATCCACTGTTCATAGACAGATAAAATAGCCATGACAAGATGCACCCATATCAACTTAAGGAAACACTTAGCCATCAGGGTGATCTTATTTCTTTCTACATCAAGAAACTCAAGTCCCAAGTTTCTCTCTCTGGGAAGTTTCCAGGATCAAGAACAAATGATCAGAAGCAAAGGATATTAAATACTTTAAAATATAGCAGTACAGGTACAAAAACATCAACCCCTACTTCAAAAATCTAAAGCTGAAGACAGAAAATTCTACTGACATTTATGGATGCTGGCTGGCAGAATGGACAAAAAGTTCTTAAGAAAGTTGAATTATAAATGCAATTCAAACTACTTTAACCCTTTGATTGTCTGCATACAAGGTATATTTGCTTTCTTGATTATATACCTATAAATTTTTTTAAAAAAAACTTTATTAAACAAGAGGATTCACATAGAAAAATTTCATAAATGTACAGCTCAATAGACTTTTTACAAAGTGAACACCCTTGTATGACTAGCATCCAGATCAAAAAAGAGACCATTCGTGCCTCACAGAAGATTCTCATGTCACTTTCCCAGTCCTTATCCACCTGTGTTCTGCCCAAGGGTAACCACTTTCCTGTGATTTCTTAAATGGAGATTTTTGTCCATCTCAGAATTTCACGTGTATAGAATCATGCTATATGTGCTATCTTGTGAGTAGCTTTTTCTCATTCAACATTAAATTTGAGTCATCCATATTGCTATAGATGAATGGACTTCCATTTAGTATTTTCTGAATAATATTCCATACGAATACATCATGATTTACTTATGTATTCTATTGCAGAGGGATATTTGAATTGACTTTTCATTTTTACAAGTGTGCTTGATGTTCAGGTAATATACATGTGCTTGTGTGTGTGTTTGCTCAGTTAGACTCTTTGTGACCCCATGGACTGTAGCCCACCAGGCTCCTCTGTTGATGGGATTTTTCAAGAAAAATACTGAAATGGGTTGCCATTTCCTCCTCCAGGGGCTCTTCCTGACCCAGGGATTGAACCCGCATCTCCTGTGTCTCCTGCATTGTGGGTGGATTCTTTACCCTCTGAGATATCAGAAAAACACTTTTGATGAAAGCATGATTACATTGTTCTATTTTTCCCAGTAATATATGCTCAGATTAGTAGTTATCAAACTTTTTCTCATTGGTTTTGATTATATATTCAATACGATAAGGTGATTTTATTTTGTATCTTAACTCTGAGCTCCATAGCATTGGCAACCATGTTCAGCTTTTAATATCTGAAAAATTTAAAATAAATGTCTTTATTCTTCTGACATATCATCTTAGAACATTAAATATTTTTAAGTTTAGCATAATACATTATATTAGGCTGTTTATCTCCAGCCCTAGGAAGAATCTGGGAAGTNCAGCTTTTAATATCTGAAAAATTTAAAATAAATGTCTTTATTCTTCTGACATATCATCTTAGAACATTAAATATTTTTAAGTTTAGCATAATACATTATATTAGGCTGTTTATCTCCAGCCCTAGGAAGAATCTGGGAAGTATTAAAATTTGTTTTTCTTGCTAAGAGGCCAGAGGGTTTTTTAAAAACAACTCTTTCCCAATATTCAGTTCTCTGTTTTATCCTTGTCATTTCTACCCCATATCTATAATATTCTAGGGCTAACTTGGATTTTTTTTATTTTCAAAGAAAAACAGTATAATGCATTACAGTGAGTTTATTTTATATATTATGCCCTCCTGAAAAGAAAAACAAAACAAAACTACTGTACAAGGAGCTCTCTCCAAAAGAGTCATTCGCCATTTGTACATGTTTCAGACACTGTTATATGAATTAAGTAGATATTGTGGTGTTTTCCCAGAAACATCAAATGCATGATATTGGTATGTATGTTGTATTTTTAACTGAGCTGGACTAGTCCATTGAGTTTTAGTTTCAAAACAACTCCATCCTTACTTGAGAATTATTAAAACTTTATGATAAGTAATTTTAAATTTTCAGGAGTTTCCATTAATACTTTTAGCTAGGTTTGGGTGGGACCAGTGGTTGAAGAATAACAGAGGAAACAGACATTCTGACCCCATGTTTTTTCCCCATTCTAAAGGTTGACTCCTTGCTTTAAACATCAGATGCCTGTCTGCTGTATTCCAATTTCATATTTTCATTTGGATGAAACAATTTAACTTGGAATTAGAATTTCACTCCTGATAGAGAAGTCTTTCTGTCTTCTTCCATTACTGTCTTCCCATATATAAGAATAACTGTGTCAAGTTTCTTCCATAGACTCCTATGTTGCTAAACTACATGAGGGAAAATAGTTACCAGCTTTTTTCCCCATGAGATAAGAAGGTAAGTTAATAGTATAAAGAAATCAAGTTAGCCACTAAGAAGTCTTTAAAAAATTGGTTACTCTGCAATTTATTAGATGATGTTAGATTATCTGGTGGTATAAGGGTATCATCTAGAGGAGGCATTCCACATTTTCTCTCTTATGCCCATAACTTATCAGTCATGTAATTCCCCAGTAAACCAGTTCCTTGGAATCCTTCTCAATATAGTTTTTCGGGTATCTTCTAGAAATTAGTCAAAGTAGGTACATGGAATAAAAACTAATTGCCATTCTTAATATAGCAACTCTAAACCTAGCTGATGAATTTGTCCTGGCACTCAACATGACCCAGTGAAGATACAATATATTAATTTGTTTAATTTATATTTTTATATCTATTTGAAAACAGGAAATAATAAAAACTGTGGTAGAAGTATGGGGCTCTAAGAATCAAATTAGATATTATGGGGTTGGGGGGAAACCAGGCAGCTGGGGACCTGTTACTGATCAGAGTAAGTATCCATTGTGTGTTAAAGTGCTTATTAGCATCTAAGTTATAAGCAGTAGTGGAGTATACTTTGGAATAGGTAAGAATAGATATGTTGGAAATGACCTAAGAAAGCCATAATTTAAAAAAATGATTTAAACAAGCATAAAAAGCAACAAAATTTAAATGGTTAAATTGATTTAATTGGCTCTACTTAGGGATTATTTTTTTTCCTGTAGTATCTTTTTCAATCACTATATTTCAAAAATTTAAATGAAATATCTGATTAGGTCTAATTTTTAAATTATAAAACATATTTTAAAAAAATAAGATATGAGACCAATTCAGTGAATTAGGTGACAAAATTCAACATCAGAAAATTTCTAGAAGAATTGTGTTTAAAAACAGCATTCCAAATAACTTATGCATATACTTCATCTTAGAGAGGCAGAGTATCATTCTTCCTTCCTTAAGGATAGGCTGGCTGTGTTTAGTGACTACCTTCCAAAGAGAACATTTTAAGGGGTTGGGGGTAGGGATGAGTAATTTCACAGTGAGAAAGCCTGATGAACAATACCTTAGTCAGGTGATGAAGGTCAACATCAATAATAATAAGTAATAATAATAGTAATAATAGTAATAAGTAATAAGTAACATCAATAGTAATAACAGTATGTATAAAAGAGTTGGACATAACTGAGCACACATACACACACACCAGACACTTTTGATATGAGGCTTCCCAGGGGACATTAGTGGTAAAGAACCTGTTGTCAACTCAAAAGGTATAAGAGATGCATGGCAACCCACTCCAGTATTCTTGCCTGGAGAATCCAATGGTCAGAGGAGCCAGGTAGGCTACAGTCCATGAGGTTGCAAAGAGCCAGACATGACTGAAGCAGCTTGGCAGGCATGCATACACCCTGGATATGATGTGATGAGAACAGCACTGCCTCAGTGGGCTTCTCCCAAAACTCACACGATGGAAGGACATTCTACAAAATGTCTGACCAGTACTCCCCAGAACTGTCAATTCAAAGTCATCAAAAACAAAGTCTGAGAAATGATCATAACCAACAGGAGCCTAAGGTAACGTGAGAACCAAATAGGACAGTTCAGCTCAGTTGCTCANCATTCCTTCCAAAGAAATCCCAGGGCTGATCTCCTTCAGAATGGACTGGTTGGGTCTCCTTGCAGTCCAAGGGGCTCTCAAGAGTCTTCTCCAACACCACAGTTCAAAAGCATCAATTCTTTGGCGCTCAGCCTTCTTCACAGTCCAACTCTCACATTCATACATGACCGACCACAGGAAAAACGATTGCCTTGACTAGACGGACCTTAGTCGGCAAAGTAGCTAAGTTGTGTCCAACTCTTTGTGACCCCATGGACTGTAGCCTTTCAGGCTCCCCTCTCCATGGAATTCTCTAGGCCAGAATACTGGAGTAGGTTGCCATTTCCTTCTCCAGGGATCTTCCCAACCCAGGGATCAAACCTAGGTCTCCTGTATTACAGGCAGATTTTTTTCTGTCTGAGCCACCAGGGATGCCCAAAATGAACCATACCACAGTAAGTTGTTAATAACAGGGAAAACTGAGTACAGGGTGTATGGAAATTTCCTGTACTATTGTCACAGTTTTTACATAAATCTAAAGACTATTTTTAAATGTGTTTACTAAAACAAAAGAAAAAAGAAAAAAAGGAATTAATGGTGTCCTCCAGTTTTGGTGATGTACACATCACAACCATATATGGGGATTATGGTATTGGAGGTATGAATCCCTGGAACAACTTGATCCAGAATCTTTCCTGGAAGTCTTTAAAGTTTAGTTGAGCGCCTTCTAAAACTTGCATAGATCTACTGATGTTTTAAGACAGGTAGATTGGACTTAATAAGCTCTGTTTCCCTCTGGCTTCAATATTTTATGATCCTGTAATTTATTTAACAATACTGAATATCATTTGCCCAAACATAATTAACACTCTCAGAGGCCTAATTTCTTTCAGACTTGGGTTGAACCCTACGTTTGTTTGATAATAATATAAAAAGCATCGGCACCCATTTAGGTATACCAAGTACTTTGCCTCTTCAAATAATACAGTAGCTCAGTCAGTAAAGAATTGCCTATGGTGCAAGATACCTGGGTTCCATCCCTGGGTCAGGAAGATCCCCTGGAGAAGGAAATGGTAACCTACTACACTATTCTTACCTGGAAAATTTCATGGACAGAAGAGCCTGGTGGGCTACCGTCCATGGAGTTACAAGAGTCGGGCATACTTAATGACTAAACCAAAGTACTTTACTTCTTCCAATAATACAAGGGAGAAAGGCTAGTTTGACATAAATTTCTTTTCAAATAATATTATAATGACTGCTTCTTAGCATCTAGTTAATTTCCAGGTGCTGGCAAATTAATACTAAGGCTCACACAAAATTCTCCTGACCCCGCTTTAAAATATACCGATACATCAATATGATGGAAAAATTCTACACATGTAATTTTACATATTCACCTTGGTAATTATATGAGGAATGGGGCTTATCTACATTTCTCTCTAGTGTAACATTCTTTTGTTTAAGTTTCTAAATAAGATTAGAAAAGTTGACAGGAAATCACAGATCTCTTTTGGAGCTATAAATTAAAGAGTAAAACTAGGCTATAAAACACCAAGACAGGTTTTCTTTTANTACATTTCTCTCTAGTGTAACATTCTTTTGTTTAAGTTTCTAAATAAGATTAGAAAAGTTGACAGGAAATCACAGATCTCTTTTGGAGCTATAAATTAAAGAGTAAAACTAGGCTATAAAACACCAAGACAGGTTTTCTTTTAAAGTATCTGAGACTTATTCAGATACTTGTCTTGTTCATTGTGATCTTTACACTTACTCCTCCTTACACTCAAAAAAACTGTGTGTGTTTTAAAAACAAAATCATGATTAGCCTGCATCTTCTATGCTTTATTCTGGCAAAGCCCTCACAATCCTTTAAGGCAAGCTATTCCCAGGGAAGGTCGTGTTTCCTACCTTCATTAGAGTGATGAACGTGTTTTGAATGCTTAATAAACTTTACATAATAAGATCAGTATCATTTTCCCAAGGGGCAAATAGATGAACCATGTAAGGATCTGGCCAACAGAGGTAGATGGGGAGGGCTCCACAGGTCCCATATTTCTTCCTCTGTTTTCTGTGACCACTGTTAAATTTATTTTCTTAGTGGACTGGCCAGTTTTGTTGCAAGGCTGTAAATGAATCCCTTCCTTGCCCTTGAACTTGTTAAGCTCTCCAGCTTCTGTGACTTTGCCTGGCAGGCTGCTCCACATCCTAATGACTTTTTGCAAGAAACACAATCTCCTGGTATGTATGTGCTGCCTTGCCATCTACTATTAGGCAAGCTCACTTCTAAAGTTCAGGACTTGAAGCTTCTCCTGCTATTTCTCTTTTGATCAAGTTTCATCTCTGAATAACTGCAAAAGGAGATGATATGCGGAAGGAAAAGAGGGAAGAGATTGGAAGAGAGAGAAAGAGGAGAAATGCTTTAAAAATGGGCCAGTACCTAATTATAATTCAAGACACCGACAGTTTAATAAAAACAAGTCCTCCAGAATGCAGCCATAAGGAAAGAGTTTCCTCAATCTGTTCATCTGCATAATTAGTGGTGGAGGACCTGGGAACAGTTGGAACATTGCTGAGGAAGGCCCGGGTCACATTATTGATAACATAAATAACAAAGATACAGATTTTCCCAAACTACAAACATCAGAATGTAACTAACAACAACCTAATAGGAGCACAGAAAACAAACAGAAAGCAGATAAACTCTGGAGCCGGGCAGGCAGAAGCCTGGAGTCAAGCACACCATTCATCAATCTAAATACCCTCAGGTTTCTTAGAGTCACCCCAAAACAGGAATGTGGGAAACACTCATCTGCGATGCTGTCTGCAAGTATGTGTGACTACAGCTGTGAGGATGCACGTGACACGAGTCAGATGCACAGTCTTCATGCATTTACACATGGGACCATAATTCATTTAGAAAAAAATTGCCATGCTAAACTTAGTTATTTAATGGCATAGGGAGACCTGGCAAGCAAGCGCTGGAGACACAGTCTGCATTTCAGAACTTAGCTGAATTCCATGTAAGGGGCTGATAAGTCTATTTAATACTTTTAAATTTTAAAAATGAGTTACTTTCTTGTCTGCATTATAAAACTCTATGCATCTTACTGCCAGTTTAAGAAGGGCCATGAGAACCACAAGAACCCTATCTGTCTTTTTACCCTCTGTATTTCCAGGTCTTTCCAGAAGGCTGAGAAGATAGTACACTGATATTTTTTGAGAGGCTGCCTAGAGACAAATAAAGCAAAAATAACGCTGAGTTAAGAATCACTTAGAAATCTACTACCCAAATACCATCACTATTTTGCAGCTCTTGGACCTGAACTTCTATGCAGACAGAGATACAATTTCCAAAATTTTTTTTTTTCAAACCAAAGATTGCTACATAGACGTTGCAGATACTAGAGGCTGCAAGATCTATTAGTGGCAGAGAAAGTAGGCTAAGGTGAATATACACATCAACCATAAACCCTGGCAAATCTGACTCCTTGGTGTCTTCAGACTGTGAGCCATCCTTCGTTGTGTGAACAAAGAACTGTATTTGAGCCCAAATAGTTTAGGTGACAGCCTAAGGGACAAGTAGAGAATGTTCACTGCACATACCTCTGTGTCATGCATGACTGTCCTGGAGTAAATATGTGAATAGTTTCAACCTTGAACAATAGAAAGGAAAACAGTAATAACTTTCTAAAAGTATATGTGGCTTTGGGCTGTAAGGCTATAAAAACCACACACATACTTGCGGTTTTAAAAAATCCTTCAGACTACAGAGGGGAAAATCCTGTCAGACTGGGTGAAGGAGATAAAAGGCAACCTGTGCTTTCAGTAGCAAATTAACCTGTTCCTGTAGAACTGTAGTAATTGGACACTGGTCATAGACTAGAAGGCCTCTAAAGCTTAAACCTACCATTATTAACAATTGGAAAGAATCAGAGGAATTTGTACTTTAAAAATTAAGTAGCATATCATTAGCACATGAAATACACAGATTTTATTGGTTTATTTGGCAAATATTTACTGGGTTCCTACTGCTGCTGCTGCTGCTGCTGTTGGTAAGTCGCTTCAGTTGTGTCCGACTCTGCACGACCCCATAGACGGCAGCCCACCAGACTCCCCCATCCCTGGGATTCTCCAGGCAAGAACACTGGAGTGGGTTGCCATTTCCTTCTCCAATGCATGAAAGTGAAAAGTGAAAGTGAAGTTGCTCAGTCGTGTCTGACTCTTAGCGACCCCATGGTCTGCAGCCTACCAGGCTCCTCCATCCATGGGATTTTCCAGGCAAGAGTACTGGAGTGGGGTGTCATTGCCTTCTCCAGGGTTCCTACTATGTCCCATATATTCCTCTCAACACTGAAATGACCAATTAACAAAGTAGACAAAAATTCCCTTGCTCTTATCAAACTAAAATCCCTGTGAGAAAACAGAGAAACTTATCGTATCTCCAATGTTACTTCCATGATTTAAAAATTATGCTGTTCCTGGGCAGGTGCATTTTGCTGCCAAATGGTTTAGCACATTGGGCAAAAACCATTGAGTAAATGCTTGCAGGTGCTGAGAAGTAAAACATAGGAAGCCTCAAAGGAATACAGAATAAAAAAGCTGAGCCTTTGTATAACCCTAGGCAGTGGGACAAGAGATAAGGTTAGAAGTTGGGCATAGCCACGAAATTATATCTGCTGTCGAAGAACTTGAATCTAAAGAACTAAGGGCTTCTTTGAATCTAATGGACTACTTTAGAAAACTCTGGAATGTCTCTGTACTCTTTCACTGGGTCATAGAAGGAGCTTAAAGCAGACTTCTAGATTTCATAGGTAAATCTAAAATTCAACAACAACAAAGAAAGAAAACTGTCATAAGGTTACTATATTTTAATTTCAAATGAGGATATTAAAAGCATTTAAATATTTTTTAAGGTAGAAAATAATACCGGAATAAATCCAAGTCACTTCTAAGAAGTGCACCTGGCATTTATACCAACGAACACTGGTTGATGTATCAGGATAGGGTGATGTATGATATAATAACAAATCTTCCCCAACTCCCAATCAATCTTAGCAGTTTAGGACAACATGCTACATATTTGTCATGGTTAAGCAGGAATGGCCATTCCTTAGAGATCAAGAGTGACCAAGAAACCATCCCAAATGTGGCTGTTGTGCTAGAGGAAAAAGAGGGCTCTGGATGTTCCCTGATCAGCCATGAGCACTTCAGAAGTAATACACATCATTTTTCTTACAATTCATTGGCTGAAACTAGTTACATGGTCCTATTCAACCACAAGGAGGCCAGGAAGTGTACATTTACTCTATGCCAGGTGTGAAGACAATATCTGATGAACTGCTCAGAGCTGACAAGCAATGCTGATGAGAGCCACAGCTCTGTGTGACTTTGTTCTCATTTTCACAATTCAGTATGGGCTAGGGAAAACTTGGCCACACTCTTACATGGATCTAAGTCAGTATTTGAGAACAACCTGTGTGTGTGTGTGTGTGTGTGTGTGTGTGTAAAACAGTTGGGGGAACAGAGAAGAAGGGAGGGGGCAGAGAAGAGCGGAGGAAAGGAGAAAAATGATGAGCATTTATAGGCCAAATAAAATTCTTCTCTGGAAATTGAGAGCTTTCTTGGGAATGTGCAAATTAGCCCTGGATGCCCAACAATAAAGAGAGAGTGTGGCTCCTGTGTCCAAAGATGTACAGCCCCAAGAACTCAGACACTAGGAGCAGCAGCACGCAGGAAGGGCACTGCAGCTCACAGCCTGTCCCAGGACCATAGGCTCCTGCTCTTGCACTGAAAGATAATTTGCTTTAGCTGTCAACAACGTCATGCTTTATAACTCATTCTTAATCCACCCCCTCAAGGATGATTATTTCAACGTTAACTCTGCAACCCTGAACAGGTCTGAGTCAGCCCAGCAAAATCCAGCCACATTATGCTGACCCTAAAGGTTGCATCAGAAATAAAAAGAAGCTTGGTTTCCTGTGCTGTTTGCTCATTCAGTCATGGTTGTTTTGCTCTGTGTTGTTGCTTTTATTGTTGTTAATAAATGTGGCAAGATCAACCCTCCAAATGAAGTTAAATCTCTTTGCTCAGCCATTCTGTTGAGCTATGAGGCAGGGAAGTCTTAGGCTGTTTTATGGAAATTCTGATTTTCAAAGTAATAAACAAATCTCAAAGGAACCAGAAAGGAACTATTGGACCCATGCCACACACTCTGTGTGGGCTCAAGAAACTGTATTTGATGATGGCAAATTTCCCTTTCAAAAACACCCTCAAACAAAGCCTAAGTTCCAGAAATGTTTTCTGGGCCAGACTTGCAGTAAATTTTCCTTGGAGAGCCTAAAACAAGATGAAGGAAATGGAACTCAGAGAAACTTGGTACCCAAATGAGGGAATGAAGGAGTTCAAACAAAGGTAGACTACAACTAGATTTAGGTTCTTTATTTCNTGGGCCAGACTTGCAGTAAATTTTCCTTGGAGAGCCTAAAACAAGATGAAGGAAATGGAACTCAGAGAAACTTGGTACCCAAATGAGGGAATGAAGGAGTTCAAACAAAGGTGGACTACAACTAGATTTAGGTTCTTTATTTCATAATTCAAATAAATAATAGTCAATTTTGTAAGGCGAAAGGGCCAGCATTTGAATATTATAAGATATATATATATTTTCATAACTTAACTTTTAAAAGTTCTTGATAAAATTGGTCAGAGTGGTATAAAATGAAATGCAAATTCCTCTTTACTTATCACTAGGAATCCTTAGTTCTTCAAAAAAGTAAGCACTTTTATGCATTCTTCAGAAAAACTATAACTCCTCTATTAGTGTGTATATCTATGTGAATTTTTCATCTACCCAGATGGGATCTAGTAAATAGTTTGTGGATTTTGTTTTTTGTTTTTTTCATTTAAATTTCTCAGATATTTATCTTAACATCGTACAGACACAGCCTGGGTAGATTTTTCTTCCCTACTGGAACTTAAAAGAAAAAAAAAAAATTAATCACTTTTCCCTTTGGATTCATTGAGGGTCTGTTCATGTGGACACCAACGATTCATTTAATATATTGTACGGACCAAAAAAAGAAAAAGAAATCTCTTGCATTGAAATATTTCACGATTAAATGTTAGTTGCAAATGAGTGAGACTATCATCTTCCCCTGAACTAAATTAACAAAGTACTAAAAAAGTGTTTTTGATCAATAAATTTGCCTTTGCAACTGGCCCAAAGGGTTGTCAGATGACCCAGAACAGATAGAACAGAAATTCCAAAGGGTGTTTGTACTATTGAAAACATCCTTGCATACCCTCCAAAAAATGAATTGAAAGTTTAGAAATCAGAATGTGCCTCTATATCAAGTTATTCTGAACTTTGATCAAAAACAGAAAGAGCAACATGTGGAGAAGAGCTTCAATGCAGTGGTCCCTCGAGCAGAGCCAGCAGCTCAGCACGGCAACTGCTAGATCAATCCAAGTGCACAGGGACACTGGAGAACATTTAATGATTTAACTCAAGCTCTTTATAGACCAATGTATTTATCACTGAGGCATATTATGAGAATGCATACAGCCAGAGAGGAATGAGACTGACTTACAGGAAAGATAAACAGCTATTTATTGAGCATCTACTTGTCAGATACTACTCAGCTCCTTACTTTAACTTTCTCATTTAGTAAGTGTCCCTGGGAAATATACTTCCTCCAAGATAAATAGATTACTACCTAACAGAAAAGAAAAGTCATTCATCCAAGTCACACAGTCAGTGATGGGTTGGACAGGGCTTCAAATGTATGTCTCTAGTTACAAAGACAGTTCCCCTCCCACTGTACAACAAACCCTCTTTGAAAATTATCTATTCACTAAAATATGTGCCAGGCCCAGATGGTTTTACAGCTGAATTCTATCTAACTTTCAGTGAACAGATAATCCTTATGATATTCAAAAAATTTCTGACCATAACAAAAGATGGAAAGCTTCCCAATTCAATTTACAAAGCTAGCATAACCTTATTTCCCAGACCTGATGAAGACAGAATTTAAAAAAAAAAAACACTATAAAAAATTTTACTCATGAATATGAATGCAATACAGAAACTAATTTATATACAAAAATCATCAAACTAAATCCAGGTGCACAGGACAAGAATAGCATCCCATGATCAAGGAGAGTATATGGCAGGAATGCAGGGATAGTTCAACATTAGAAAATATGGCAACATAACTCATCAAATTTACATAATAAATGAAAAACAATATAAACACATTAATCTAAGAACTGTCTCTAAAATGTCATTTTAAAAATAAAAAATGTTAGGTTAAAAAAAGAGAATATAGCAGAAGTGCAAAGACTTTATTTAACACTGATAGCATACATCATACTAAAAAATGTATGTGATTTGTTTCAAAATGTATGTGAAATCAGTGATCACAATTTAAACAATGCTGTTTGGGGGATTCTAAGATAAAATAATAAAAATAAGTGGTATTAACAAGGAAAAGAAAGAGATAAAGCCATTACATGCCTATGTTTTCCTAACTAGTAACTCAAAAGACTGAAAAAAAAGAGAGGCTAATAACATTATAAGACGTTTTATAATGTGAGTGAATAGAAAAGAAATAAAATGAAGAAACTATTATGTCCCAGGATCCAAAAGTACACCTTATAATAAAGTCATTTTCCATCATATTAATACATAAATTGAATGAATTCTAATGAAAAGTTCATTCATTTATTTTTCTTAGAACTACAAAACTTATTTAAAGGTTCATTTGGAATATAGATGTTTGATAATTGGCAAGAAATTTATTAAAAATAAAAATAATGAGAAAGAGGGCTTTTTCCTGTCAGACACTCAAACTTTTTAGATATGGTTCCAGAGGGAAGGTTTTCTGTCTATGTTATTCCCCAGGACCAACACAATGGTGGCTGCATCGAGTATACTCAGTGATTACTATTTTAATATACAAATGAAGTAAGGTAATGTTGTTAAAAGGCTTCCCTGATAGCTTAGTTGGTAAAGAATCTGCCCGCAATGCAGGAGACCTGGGTTCGATCCCTGGGTTAGAAAGCCTGGAGAAGGGAAAAGCAACCTTCCCACATTCTGGCCTGGAGAATTCCATGGAATACAATCCACGGGGTCACAAAGAGCTGGACACAACTGAGTGAACTTCACTTCACTTTGCTTCAAGGTGATTAAACAAGCAAAATTCTGGCCCATGCATAAGCAGATAAATCAGCAATAGGGAGAGAAAATCAACCAGCTGAATTACAAGTCTATTTTATTACACGGTAAAGTGGCTTTTCATTTGGGCAGGGGAAAGCCTCAGTATTTAATCAACGGCTTTAAGAGTTTTAAGAAATTAAGTTGAATCCCTACATCACCACAAAACAGAAAATAAATGTCTGATAAATTAATGATTTAAAATTTGAATACAAAAGTTATAGGCATGCATTACCTACAATGTTACTTAGATATCCCTGACCCTCACCTGCCTGTACCTCCCAGTTCCCAGCTTTCACTGACCCAGTGGGACTTCCTTGTCCAGATTAAACTTGGCTTCTTTCACCCACTCTTCACCATCCAACACCTGCACTTTCTTTCTGGTGTTTGTGACTATTGTCCAGATTCCCACTCCAATGGGATGAAATGTTTTTAGAAGGAATTTGCTTTCCAGATGTGTCTTCATGGTCATATTATTTGTGTCCTAATTTGGTAAGTAGTATTTGACAGAATAATAAATGGGAACAAATTAGTGGGATTGTAATATTAAGGTTCACTTGCATAATTCTGTGTTCTAAAATCATTTGTGCCAGGCAAATGATTATTAGAGGAGGCAAAAAAAAAAAAAAATGAACTTCCCTTCTATCAGATACTGAAAAAAAATGCTCTAAGGTAAAACTTAAAGAGAACAGGGATTTAGTTGATTAATCACAAAAGAGAAAGAGAAAATAGGGATATAATCATCACAATTGTCACCCTGTGCTGAAAACAAAAATCAAAAGTTCATTGTCAAAAGTCCTCTGTGGTGTTACAGGAATCTTCTAGTAATTTCAGATACAATAACTGAGTACTATTTCATCTTCTTTAACTTCTCTGGGGCTAGAAAGTGTGAAACTAAATTAGACTCTGAGAGTCTTTTTTAGTCTCTCAAAACGGCTGCGATTTTGTTCATTCATTACTTCCTGGAACAAAGCTGTGAGAAATATCTTATCCTTAAGACCAAGCAAATATATGACCATTCTGTGCTTCCTCGTTGCACAATAAAATAGTTTACATTTTAAGAACCTCATGTAAACAGAATAAGGAAATTAGATATTAGAGTAACTTAACCAGACTTCACTCACCTTTCTTGGGAGATGACATAATAAAATAGATGGAATATAGACCTGGATGTCCTACAGTCCTGAGTTCAAATACCTGCCGACTTTTAGGGAAATTCTTTAACTACTGAGAATTTCAGTTTCCTCTTCTCTGAAACAGGCATACTAAATAATCATGTTTCTTATCAGGGAAGTGCCTTGGACAAAACTACTCCTCCCGCTCCCTTCATGTCCCTTCCCAGCAGAAATTTTGAGGGGAGAAAAAGGACATTTTCAAAAATTCCATCTCTAATAGAGAGAAAATGCATATCCAATTTGCTATTAGATAAGGCTTATTCAAAAGAAAGGTCCAAGGCATTTTTAAGCACCAGTTTCATCAAAAGGCATGTATTCCAACAACAGCATATTGATTTTATTCTACATAGGCTCTCTGCAGATTCAAACATTTGTTTTCATGTGGGACAAGATTTTTGGCATCCACTTAGTAAAATGTTGGGTTCTTAGTTTGCATAACTGTTGCGCCTGTAATGAGCAGACACAAAGCCTTGGCTCATTTCGCTGCCCTCCCCTCCTTTCAGAGCTGTGGCCGATTCTCTCACCCATCTGCAGCCTGGGAGAGGCTGTTCAAGGCCCTCCACCAAAGCCTGGAGATGGATGCTGCACACAGCAAAGCAATCCACAGTAAAGCTGTCCTCCATTTTTCAGCATCCTGAGAATTTGTGAGGTCAATGTCATCATCATGGAACAAGTATTCACCACCTGGGTTACTACAGCTCTTCCCAGAATTAATCAGTGTAGAAATTCTTGTGAGCCTCATGGACGTCACCAGAAGTGGTATTCATGGTGATTACACACCTACTTTTCTCTCTGAGAGGCAACATGTACTTTGTTTGGTATGAAATAAAATTCTTTTTAGATGAAACTGATCATTTAGTGAAGGTCTGGTGTGAGGTGACGTCACTCAGCTTTTTATTAAGCAAAGGGTTAAGTAGTTTTTTCTTTGTTAGTAGTATTAGAAAAAAGTGCGGAAAGCTGTATGTCACAAGCATTACTATATTTTACAATAATACCCAAGGAGTGTAACAACATTCCTAATAACTTAACATTTTCACCTATGTCACCTCATCAATTCTAATTTATTCTCCCAGTAGCTATGTGTTATATAGACTTTGCGTTTCAAGAACTGCTAAGTGCTAGGGCTAGAGGGATAACATCAAGCTCCTGCCCTCAAGGGGATGAGGGTTCACAGATGAGTAAACAGGCCTTTCCAGGACAATGTGGCAACTCTTAAAATAGCAATCAGAACAAAGAGCTGCAGTCATATCTAGAAGGGATGCTTAACCCAACTTTGAGAGAGAATGGACCCGTTCATTCCTATTTGGCCCTCCATAACAAAGTGAATAAAGTCAATGTTGTCTTGAATATGACTTTCAAAATGAAACCAGAAAAGTGAGAGAGAAGCAGCATTTCATACAGAAGATATACATATTTTTCAATTCTCAAATATAGAGTGCTCAAGGTCAGTAAGGCCAGATCATAGCTGTTAATGTTTTTGAGTATTGGCCGTGGACAAGGTATATGACATTAAGCACTGTAGATAAAATATGTTTGGTATTTTTCATAACAGACTTTTGAAGTAACTCCTATAGCCTTCTATTTATATATGAGGAAAGTAAGACTTCAGCTTTGTTACTTGCTCCACCAACATCCCATAGCCAGAAACAGTGAGGTTGGGAATCAACTCAATCTGTGCTTTGATCTATTAAGTGGGTTTCCGAATATTGCTTCCAAAAAGTCACTTAGTCTGAGTGGGCTTTGTTTTTGGAGACTCTATACTACATCATCTTATTTTATTATTTTTCTTTAATTCTACGTTCCAAAAGAATCAAAGTATCATTTTAAAAGACAAGCTAAGTAACACTACACACACACACACACACATACATACATACAGACACACAGAATTTGACCAAAAATGAACAATTTTTCACTGTTGCCAAGGACACAGAAGGAACCATCTTATCATAACCCAAAGTCAGAGGTAGAAAACTGAGCTCTCCAAAGATTTTATTCAGGTTTCATCGATTCTCAACTTCTCCCTCCACCCTCACAACAAAGAAAGGGCACGAATGATGTCCTGTTGCCTTAATTCACCAGCAAGAGGCTCCCAGGAGACATGTAGGTTCTCCTGAATGTTGACTGCAGCTGAGATTCTGTGACAGGTACAGACATTCAGGTCCAGAGAGATAAGTGAAAGATAGATGGGAGTGGTTTGACAGGATATCCCACACATGTGTTCACACAGTCCTCTCTGCAGCCCTGATTATTCATTCATGTGATAAAAACACTATCTTTTATATTATTTGTATAATCAGCAGCACAAAAAGAATCTGGGCTTTGGAGGGGAGAAACTAAGGACTGAATCTTTGTTCTGTCGCTTACTGTATATCTGTGGTAACTTACAACACCTATCTGAATTTTGTTCCACTTACCTGCAAAGTGGAGCTAAAAAGCCTTACCCAGAGGTTCTGAAGGGCATGAGATGAGAGCGTTTGACTGAAGTGCTGAATACAATCCTGGCACATAGCATGTACTGTGTAAGATGAGACCTACTATTAATTATGAGGTTTATGATTCTAAATCTTTGGTGAAAAGTAACCATCGAGGCATTTTGAAGCCATACATTTGTAAAACTAATAATATACCCTCTTGGTAACATTATTGTTTGTATTGGTCCTTTTCAGATGAAAAAAAAAAAACTATATGTTTTTTTTAAAATCCTTTGAATTGAGTCAACTTCCACAACTTATTCACAAAGGGCTCTTGATTCATGGGTGATTTAATNTGGACACCTTGGCTAGACTTTTGGCCTTCAGACCCACGAGATGATAAAATTCTGCTGTTCTGTGTGTGCTGTTATTTCAGTCACGTCCGACTCTTTGTGACACTATGGACTGTAGCCCCCCAGGCTCCTCTGTCCATGGGGTTCTCCAGGCGAGAATACTGGAGTGGGTTGCCATGCCCTCCTCCAGGGGATCTTCCCCACCCAGGGATCGAACCCATCTCTTCTTCATCTCCTGTATTGGCAGGCAGGTTCTTTCCCACTAGTGCACTCGGGAAGCCCCTCTGAACTCCTAAGTCACCCAGTTTATTAGAAACCTTGGGCAACTTACACAGTGCTCTAGTCCACTCTTCTCTTTTCCCCAACTTCCAGCTCTATTCCTTTCCCAGTTCCTCCTTCCAAAAGCAGTACTTTCATGCCCATAAGACATAAATCAACTTTGCCTCCCTCTATTCCATGTAATTCTATAGCTTTTCCTAATCAGCAGAACAGAAGCCCAAGCCTATTAATTACCCCACAAAAAGAGGATTTTTCCTCTTAAAAATGTGGTGACAGTACAGGTGGGCTGAGTATATGTCTTTCAAAATATTTCTGTCCTTGATACATAATCTATTCATCCTTATAATGACTGCAGGCTATGTATTTGTATAATAGACCATAATTCATTTAATCATTATCTATATTGTAGTTACCTATGTTGTTTTCCAGTACTGGATAAAGTCTTAAAAGTGGACCCTATGAGGCGTAGGGCAAGCATGCCTTATGTTCTTTGTTGAATATTATCATATCAGTTCATTTCAGTTCTGTCGCTCAGACGTGTCCGACTCTTTGCGACCCCATGAATCGCAGCACGTCAGGGCTCCCTGTCCATCACCAACTCCCAGGGTTCACTCAAACTCATGTCCATTGTGTTGGTGATGCCATCCAGCCATCTCATCCTCTGTCATCCCCTTCTCCTCCTGCCCCCAATCCCTCCCAGCATCAGTCTTTTCCAATGAGTCAACTCTTCGCATGAGGTGGCCAAAGTATTGGAGATTCAGCTTTAGCATCATTCCTTCCAAAGAAAAATATAGCCCTATAAGAAAATATAACCAACCTTGAATCTGCTTTGTTTTCATAACCAAAAAAAAAAGTCAATGATACTGTGGTCATACTCTATTGTCTATCATATTTATCATATAGGACAGGGCTCTTGGCTAACCCCTTCTGTAAAGAGCCAAACAATATATATTTTAGACTTAGTAGGGCATGAAGACTCTCTTGCAATTCTTCAGAAAGACACCATGCAGGATGTATAAAAAAGTGGACATGGCTGGGTTCCAATAAAACCTTATTTATAGATACTGAAATCAAATTTCAAATCATCATCACATCTTAAAAAATACTGTTCTTTTTTTCCTTCAACCATTTGAAAAAAATGTCGAAACTATAGTTTGTGGGCCACATAAAAACTGGCAGCAGGATCAGACCCACAGGCTGTGGTTTTCCAGTTGCTGGTAGAGAGCTTAGTACTAGATTACCCATTTTGCCGCACATTATAAAATTCTTCGCTGAGGAGAAGCTTGTATTTTTCTACTGGTTTCTGTTGTTTTTTTAAGAGTCCCATGATATTAGGATGACCTTGGGCACTACTGTCAGGGCAGCCAATGACTAAATTCATGTTACTGTGCCTTAATTGCTATCGATATTGATTCAAATCGCTGTTAAGTGTATNCTGAGGAGAAGCTTGTATTTTTCTACTGGTTTCTGTTGTTTTTTTAAGAGTCCCATGATATTAGGATGACCTTGGGCACTACTGTCAGGGCAGCCAATGACTAAATTCATGTTACTGTGCCTTAATTGCTATCGATATTGATTCAAATCGCTGTTAAGTGTATTGCCTAAAGGATTTAGAGAGTATCTGTTCCTAAATTTCCCCTCAAAGCTATTCCTAGATTAAGCCAGACCATTAGGGCTGTGTTTGGGACCAATCTGTATTGATTCACCTTGCTGACATTTCGGACACATACTCCACAAACTCCTGACTCTACAGATTTCCTCTAGAAGAGTTACGCTTTTGCAAGATTCCACAAGCCTATATTAAGAGATCAAGAAACTGTCAGTCATCTATCATTGTGTCTTCTTGATGAATCTTGTTGAGGACATTGTCGATTATGTCACAATACATTCTTTGTAGGAGGAAGACCCTTATCTCAGTTAAGAAACTTAGTAAGATGACTCATTTTTAGTGTGCTTTCAGCGCCCTCACATTGCCAAGTCTCTTTCTTACTTCCTTACTCTTTATCTTCTCTTTAATTAATTATGTTCATACATATTTATGATGCTGTATCTTCAGTCAGTTCAGTTCAGTCACTCAGTTGTGTCCGACTCTTTGTGACACCATGGACTGCAGCAAGCCAGACTTCCCTGTACATCACCAACTCCTGGAACTTGCTCAAAGTAATATCCATTGAGTCAGTGATGCCATCCAACCATTTCATCCTCTGTCATCCCCTTCTCCTCCTGCCTTCAATCTTTTCCAGCATCAGGGTCTTTTCCAATGTAAGATATGCTGCATCTTACATAAATTTATAAGCTGTACCTTCTCTTCCTCCTCTTCTTCATTTTTGAATAGAGGCAGTTTAATTTCAAAGAGTTAAAAATGAGGGGGTTGCAGAAAGGGTTGTGCATAGTCCAGGTCTGATAGGTGGCTGGGGTGAGGAGGGTTTTTAGGCCCCAGAGTAGACTTCTGCTTTCTCCCGTAATTATATTTGAGGCTCTTTTCTCAGTATAACATGGCAGAGTCATTCAGAAAAAAAACTCACATTTATTTTGCCCTTCTTTAGCCTTTCATCTCATGGTTCCACATAGAAACCATGATGCTTGGAAGCTCAGATGGGCATCCCTTCCTATGGTCTCCGGACTCTCAGCCTGAAGTTCTCTGTGCCTCAAGGTCAGAGCCAGAGGAGCCGGAATCTTTGGGGCCAGCGAGCCTGCCCTGGGGGTTTATCTGCCAGGTTGTCAGAAGTGACAGCAAAGAGCCAGGCTGCTTGATGAATCCAAGGAGCAGAAAAATCTGTCAAAACATGCAGAACGTGCATTGCGGGGATCGTGGAAACATTGCCTATTTGTTTGGAGCGCGTTTAATTATTTTTAAACATATGCAGTCTGTAGTTCAGTGAACATGTCAGGGATAATAGAGGGAGAAAAGCAAATAAGGGGAGAGGTGCTGATCCCAGAGCCGCTTCTGCCCGCAGCTGGCGGATGGCTGGGGAGAAGCAGTTGTTTCCCTCCGAAGTGTGGCTCCCTGTCTGTCACCTAATGAAACCCAGTAGGGGGATTAATGTCATTAGCTGGAGGCCAGCATGCTGTGTAGTAAACAGATATACACCCTCGCTCATTTTGGGGGAGCATTTCCCAGCTCCCGCCCCCAGGCTTGCCAAGGTCACTCCCAGCCTTGATTAGTTAAATAGGAAGAAATTAGGTCGGTTGAGAGAATCTTGTGGTCTGTTTAGTAAGAGCAGCCGCTGGGAATTTGGGCCCCTAACTCTGCTCCTCCCTCCCCTCACTGACCCTAATTGGGGCTTATATTTCTTCTTTGGGGGAAATCTGAGGTAACTAGAGAAGATAAAAGCCCTACGAGTAAATGCTTTACAGAAGAAAAGAATTTTATTGTATTTTAATAACCAAATTGACTAAGGAGTGTGGAAAACATGGGGATTGTTTTTTGGATATCATGACCATCTCTTTTCTTTCTAGAACCAGAAGTTCTTTCCATGTATTAGGGCACAAAAACCTGAGGCCCAAGAAATGCATGTGTTCACTTTTCCCTAACCCACAGGAATGTGCATGGCAAGCAACCACAAAGGAATCCAACTTAGGTATTTTGTATTCTTAGAAAACACAGAGATCTTGACTTTAAGGAAACAATGGAAAATATTGGGGGATGGGGGAAAAACCAGAACAATGTCAGGAGGAAGAATTAAAAAAAAAAAAAATCAGAAAACTGGAACGAACTTTTGACCAAACTGTTACTTTCTGAGCATGACTATGACCAAGATTCAGACACAAACAGACATCATCAGCTAAACCCAACACTATCCAGATACAACAAGGAGAATCTGGGGAGGAACACAAACAAAACAAAGAAACACCAACCAAGGAAAAGAAGAATCTTCAGGAAAATGCAGCAAGAAAAATTTAGATTTCAGTTAGCATTGCACAAATATTGAAGACAAACATCAAAGTTTCCTGGTAAGAATTTACCTTAATTCTTTTCCTATCAGAGCAGAATATTCAATTTCATAGCCTCGAGCTATGCTCTAATGATGGTGGGCATTATTTTGTAGCAATTGACTATATAATCAAAGAAACAAAGCAAATGAAGAATAAAGAAAGGAAAAGGAAACTCAGGCTCATTTGTACTTGAGACATCACACACTCAATTCTGGGCACCCCTTTCACATAACCACTACTTCCAGTGGGTTACTGGACATCACATTTGTTGAAGGACAGCATTGCAGAGTTCATTTTCTCTCCTAATGGCAGGTCAACAAGGGAGAAAAAAAGGAATAGATACATGTGCACACACATATGTACACACATGTATACACACACTGGAAAGAAACAAGGTCAAATTTAGCTTCACATTTTTAGGATTAATGTAAGTCTCCAGGCCTAGTGATCGTCCAGGGAAGAATGGAGTCTAAGAACCAGTGTCCAGACCATTACTCTCATAGGTCAATGCAGGGCCTCAGACCCCTCTCCTAAGCACTGTCCCACAAATACTTGAGAATAAGTCCATTGTGGTGTCTCTGGGTGCTCTGGGGAGCCAGACACCTGAGAACCATCCTCCATACCCTGCGGTGTCCCCAGTGTCCCAAGGTGTGTGATGACCCCAGCCCAGAGAGACGACTGGCCAGCCAGCTGCTTCCTGATCCTCCCTGTACCCCTCACCAGTCCACACTTGAATCTGTTGCACTCACAGAAAGGATCCCCATTGTCCTTGATGGGCAGATTTGGGCCCAGGGTCCAACCCAGCAGTTTGCATAAATGATAAAGCCTTCCAGCTGCAGAATGCTAGGGCTCTATTTTTATCTGTGGTGTCTGGTGACTACATAAACTCTAAGAACAAAGCCAGAGTGATTTATACGCGTCATTAGAAATTTAAGATTTTTTAAGTGTTTTGTAAACATGTACAGTATGGGACATATTAGATATACCATTTGGATAGCAGAAAACACTCATAACAGCCCTGCCTAGTCACAAATTTGATCCAGAGCACAATTGGAGGTACTTTCCCTTCCCCTTCAGAGAACAACTCAGGGTCCCATGACCTCCGTTGACCTGGTGTTACAGTAATATGTGGAAACAGGAGAGTAGTGATCTGTGGGGCTCTGGCTGCATTTCAGAGTAGGGATAGGATCCTGGATTTTTTCTTAGACCTTTAAATTTTAATGTATCTCAGAGTCACCTGGGAAACTTGTTTTTAAAAAGTACTGCTTATATTTTACCTCCAGAGATTCTAATTCTGCAAGTCTGTGGGTTGATGCCTAAGAATCTGCATTTTAAGAAGCATTCCCCATTCCCACCAACACCCCTCCCCAATGATTACACAATAAAGAAACACTGATTAGATCTTATAATGCTGGTAACTCTCTAAAGACTATTGCATTTGGGGGAGCAGTTATTTAGGAAGGTGTGCACCACTGCACTTAGGATGGACCAGAGGCTAAGCCCCTTATGGCATTACTTTGGGAAAACTATTCTTTTCTCAATGATATGGTTTAGTATACACTGCAGATGGATTATTTACTCTGTCCTCCCTGGAAGTCCTTCAAGAACTGGAACCAAGTGACTCTTAAATATCACAGAAACTTGGGAGTTACTCCATTCCATTCTCCCTATTAGGGCCCCAGGACCAGGGCAAAATGTGTGGGGCTCAGGGAGCCTGGTGGGCTGCCATCTATGGGGTCGCACAAAGTCGGACGCAACTGAAGCGACTTAGCAGCAGCAGCAGCAGCATGTGACCATATGCATGTCATTATCCTGATGCATGCAACTTGTAGCCATGGGTCTTGAGCAAGAAAGGCCATCTTTCTTCTGGAAAACAACTTAGAGGAAGGTGCTTCATAACAACACAAAATATGCAAGAGGTCTATGCATACACACACATATAACATGGGAGTTATACTATTTGGCACTTAATTATTTGGATCCACCCCAAAGGCCAACCATGGTGGAAAAAAATCTTGCCATTTCAAGGACTGCATAAGGTGGCAGAATCTATCCTGACACGTCAGCTTCACTTTCTCTGCCCAGCTGGCCAATTGTTCCAATCCAGTAAATCACAGACTCGGCAAACACACTTAGGAAAAAGGGGCAGATGAGTAACCCCAAGCTGTGCTGATAAGGCGACCAGGAGTAAGTCTTTGAATGTGTGCACAATGGAACAAACACCTTTTATCCCTCCAACCCACCAGGCAAGCAACACCAGGAAAATCATTTTCCAATTGGTCAGCAGGTTTCAGCGTCATTACCTTTGAGATCAGATTTGCTACCATTCAAAAAGGCATCAGAGACAGTGGAGGAAGAATTAAGCATCATTTCTGGCATCTGAGGTCTGGGAGGAGGTGAAATTAGATTAGCTGCAGGAAAATGGGAGGGTTTACATTACCAGAGGGGCTCTACCTGGCTCCAGGCTTCACAGTGAACAACGCTTTCACCATATGGCATTACAATGGATTAGTGATCAAGTACGATTAATCCTAATAGATCGTCTTTTCAACCTCAGTGGCTTGTTAGGTGAGAAAAAAATTGTCTGTCCCCAAAGTGTCAGGTGAAACTCTCATTTGAGGTAAGACTACCATGTGGAGATGGGTCTCCATCTGGTGGCTTCCTTTTGTGAAACTCCACCAGAAGGTGTTTTAATGAGGCTTTTATAGCAGGCACCACCTGCCACTAATCTTCCCCTCTAAAAAGGTGTAATTGAGGGTTGGTTTTACAGTATGGCTCATATCCTAACCTTGGGAATTCATCAGGAAATGCAAATCTGAGTGGGATGGTGTGTAATCATGAAATGCCATTTTGGCTTTTGGTTGAGACTGAAGTGGTTATAGAAATTTGTGGTTGGCTAATTACAACCAGCTATATAGTAGCTTCCCCTTTCAGTTAGATTAATACGTGTGTCATCTCAGAATTAAATAACCAAGTTGATGGTGACCATATGTCTTCATTCAATTCTTTGCACATGTAAAGAGTTGCAAGGCTGCTAGTGGTTCACACAATTTAAAGGTTTCATTTACACGATTAAGGTTTAACTAGCTCAGATGTACTGCACGTCCGTTCTCTTGGTAGACGTTTCAGTTCCAAGCTGCATTTATTTCAATAAGACATGAAAAAGTTACAAAATCACCAAGACATTTTTTATCTCCAGGACTCTGGGAATACTATTATTTTTCCTTTCTCCCCTAATTTAAGACACTGATTTTTGTCACATTGTTATCCTGGCAGATGGATTATTGACTACACTGATATTCCTACCTAGGATTTCATTTGAAATAAAAGATGCTGAAGAAGGTGGAATATAATAGAATGACTTTTCAAAAATTCAACAACCATGAACTGAATCCTTGTTGTATACTAGGTATGTTGCTACATTAGGAAATAATAACAACAACAGTAACAGCAACATTATACAGATGCTGCCTTCCAATAGTGAAAGATTATTTAACTTTTCAATCCTTTGCTATTTAGAATATTTCTGAAAGTCCTTTTCCTTTGCTAGAGTCATCTCAGAATATTATGTTGAGAAATATTTTAACTCCATATAATTCAACCAACAAAACAGTATAATATTAAATACTTAAATTCCAATATTTGAGGTATATTTATAGCCTATTTTAAAAGTCAAAGAAATGCATACCCCTTAGTTATTTGCCTTTCAATCACTAGTTTAGTTTTAAAATATAACAAGAAAGGTAAGTGACCCCAAATATGCCATAATTCCAAAGTGGGATTTTGAGTTTGGAACGGCACATGTAAATATGAAACAGGATTTAAAGGCAGGAGTCATCAATAGGAGCCCCAGAAATTGAATCTGATCAGCAGTTTTATATTTGAGGTTTTATTGTTGCTGCTGTTTTTTTGTTTCTTGGTCTGCACAGGCTTTTGGTTTTTCATACCTATTCTAATCCATGTGGGCATGACATGCTCTCTTCTGTTTGCCAAAGGCCGCATGACAGCTTATGCTCACACCCAACTGCACTGAAAACACTCCAGCCCAGTTCTAAAATAATGAGGCTGAGTTTCACATGAGTTTGTGAATATTGGTCCCATTACTTTAGAATCAGTCCTTGAATGTATCTATGAGGGAGAAGGTAGACACACACCCAAGTGGCAAGATCTCTGGACCCAAATCCGCCCCCTTGGTAGAGATAAATATTTTACAATCATGTTGTTCCCACATCCCCAATGTCCTTGGTGCACAACCAAGAATCCGAAACTCAAGTAGCAAGACAGGTGAGAAGGAAAAGAGAAGAAACCATTGTGTCTCCTCTTTTTCACTTAGGAAAAAAAAAAATTATGACCAGGGTTTAAAAACCTATAACTTCAATTTTCATGATACTTTTCTCCAGGAAATTCATCTGTCATGGACATGAACCATTGGAACTAATCCTGCCAGAGAGGAAAATTTACATGAATTTTGTTCTTTCATTCAAGGTTAGAAGAATAAGGTCAATTATCTTTTCCTTCAGGTTGAGACAAATTAAAGGAATTGGTTCATCCTTTCTCTACAGTAATCCATCAGTGTGGGTTTAATGTAGAGAAAATAATAGTTGGCTAAAGGCTACACAGCAGGGTGACACAGGCTATGACTCCTGTTCCAGGTTATGTCTGTGCATTACGTTAAAATGTACCCAACTTCTTCCTGCCTCAGCTTCTGCACCCTTTTTTTTTTTTTTTCATTCCAATAAACCCACAATCAGGTCTAGCCCAGCAGCTGATCAGGAAGCAAGAAAATGTTGTCCTCGGTATCTTCTCCCTCAGCACTGCTTTTAAGTTTCCTTTATTCCCTGATGCTGGTCTCCTGCCCTCACCACATGACATTCATGTCAAGTCTGCCTTCTTCAATCAATCGCTCACACCTCACACCTCTCCATTCCTCTCTCTCTAATCAAAAGTCTCCTGGTCATCACATTTTAGGATGGAAAGCTGCATACTTTCACTAAGTAGCTTGCTGGGCAATGGTTCTTCATGCTTAGTGATGTGGGACTTCTAAGTATGATGTCTAATCCAAAGGACTAGCTCTTCTGATAGAATTAACAGAAGCACTGGAGGCTGGAAAGTGAAAAAGCACTGAGGCTGGAGAGGCCTCAGGGTGCCCCCCAATCACATCATGTTTTGTCCCTACTTAAGGCAAAGAAAGTGTTGGGCTTCCCTGGTGGCTCAGATGGTAAAATCCACTTTATCTGTCAGTGGACATCTAGGTTGCTTCCTTGTTCTAGCTATTGTAAATGGTGCTACGATGAACACTGTGTCTTTTTCAATTTTGGTTTCCTCGGGGTATATGCCTAATAGTTGGATTGCTGGGTCATATGGTGGTTTTATTCCCAGTTTTTTAAGGAATCTATGTATCAATTTGCATTCCCACCAACAGTGCAAGAGGGTTCTTTTCTCCACAGTCTCTCCAGCATTTATTACTTATAGATTGGATAAAGAAGCTGTTGTATATATATACAATGGAATAATATTCAGCCATAAGAAGGAACATATTTGAGTCAGTTCTAATGAGGTGGATGAACCTAGAGCCTATTATACAGAGTGAAGTAGGTCAGAAAGAGGAAAACAAATATCATATATTAATACATATATATGGAATCTAGAAAGACAGTACTGTTGAAGCTATCTGCAGGGCAGCAATGGAGACACGAATATAGAGAACAGACTTATGGACACGATGGGGAGTGGGAGGAAGGAGAGGGTGGGAGTTATGATGAGAATAAAAACATATACGTTACCATATGTAAAATAGATAGCCAATGGGAGTTTGCTGTGTGACTCAGGAACTCAAACCAGGGCTCTGTAACAACCTAGAGAGATGGGATGGGGTGGGAGATGGGAGAAAGGTTCACAAGGGAGGAGACGCATGTATACCTATGGCTGATTCATGTTGACGTTTGGCAGAAACCAACACAATACTGCAGAGTAATTATCCTTTAATTAAAAATAAATAAATTTAATTATTAAGAAAAAGAATCCACTTTTTAGTGCTTCCCAGTCACATTATGTTTTGTCATGACTTAAGGTAAGTTCAGAGTAAAATACTTGATTCCTTGTAGTTACACATACTCACATTTACCTGAATCATGAAAAGGGAACCTAATTTTGACATGTGTTCTATTAAAGATGTTTGTGAGAATGAGACAGTTATCCAGGTACATTTCCCTGTTACTCTTTAGGATTTTATCTTTAGCATTTGGAAGTGATCAGAATGAAAGTGCATTGACTAAAACTTCATGTGATGCCATGTTTCTGGACATAAGCAAGTGAATAATCATCTCTTTGACTCGATTAGAAGTTAAAGCATTTCTTTGAACTCTTGTCTTCCGCATACAGCTTCCTCCCACACAGTCACACTAGGTTGTATTTTGTGCAGAACTGCATACTTGGACATCTTCCATGCGCTACCATTTTATCCTCCCTCACAGATTACATCTTTGCTTCCTTCTTCAACATTCAGCCTTCCTTCTCTCCTGTGCTCTCCCCAAGAGCCTTGCTACATGCCATGCTCCCCCTGGAGAACCCACCTGCAAATATCTTCTCTCTCTTACACTTTGACATGAACACCCAAAACGAGGTTGGCTCACCTTGACGTTTCATTGTGGTCTGGCATATTCTCCTCCATCTTCCTTAGGATGTCACATATGCTTGTAACTGAGGCCAGGAAAGTTTTCAGAGAAGAAAGGAGGGAAGGAAAGATGGGGAAGAGGAAGAGAGGGTTGGGAAAGGGATCAAAATCCTCTTTCTGGTCTAGATAAATCATTTAGACAACTGTGTACCTCGCATGATTCAGACAAAAAATGGGCAGCCAGAAATTAGGTGAATTTTTATATAAGCATGGCAAACATTCACCCAAGACTCGACAATAGATGCAGCATGTGTCCATGATAAAAATCTAGTGGCACCAGGCAGACGTCTACAAAAATGCTTATCAAACGTGTGTGTATGAGAATATTCCTGAACCAGCATTATAGATTTTGATTCAGGGACCTGCACTGAATTTCAAGAATGTTGATTTTGAACAACCACCCACAGTGATTCTGACAGTATTCTAGAGAAGGAATAGTTCAAAGCTGTGGCCTATTTCATCAAAATCTCCATGACTCTCCTTGGCCATTTGAGAATCCAGAGTGAGTAGTTTCAGAGATAAATATGTCCTCAGCAAGCCAGTGCTGCATAAAAAAATAGTAAATTTTAATTTAAAGAAGGTTTTTTTAATTTAAAGAAGAGCTATCTTGGACCCATTTTGCTCCATAAAGCACCCTTCAACAACTCAAAAAGGAAAGGTTCCAACCTCTGCAAAAGTTATTGTCCACTCACCAAAGGAGCTAAAATAATTATAGACGGTCTGGGCCAGATACGTAATGTGTCTATTAAGATTCTGCTTACAAAACCACTGTGGGAAGGCATTGAATTTCTAGGCTAAGAGCCGTTTGTGTATACAGGTCCTCGGTATGCATTCTAGACAAGCCCAAAGTTTGTTTGTTGCAGGTGCAAGTCTCACATTGCCACAAAGCTTGCACATTCCATGGTCAGCGACACCCAGGCTATGACGTTTCCCTGAACTCCCCACTTTGTCCAGTCTGGCCACTTCTTTAAAGAGCATCTGACTCAGACAAACTGTCATTCATGGAAAGCATGGATACTTCAAATTTCTAGGCTACCTGGCAACATTGCAAAATCCGAAACTATCAGTCGGGAGTTAGTTCTCCCTAAATATTCATGACATAAGAAACTTGTGGCAAAAACCAGTTTTTGTTTATAGAATAGCCTCTTTGTCTTCTTTTAGGATGGTAGTGATATTTATGGTCTATGGAGGGTCTCATACACAAAGAAATTCAAACCGGCTGAAGTGCAAGTATCCAAACATGAAGGGCAATGATGCATCTCAAACTTCGGCCTATGGAATTACCTGATTCAGTCACTTGGGGCTGGCCAACCAACACATGAAACTTAAGGTTTTAACTCATATTGCATTTCAATCATATGAGAAAAGGTTACAGACAGATATGAACTCTTAGGATATAATACAAACTACTCTTCTTTTTTCGGAGAAGGCAATGGCATCCCACTCCACTACTCCTGCCTGGAAAATCCCATGGATAGAGGAGCCTGGTAGGCTGCAGTCCATGGGGTTGCGAAGAGTCGGACACGACTGAGCGACTTCACTTTCACTTTTCACTTTCACTCATTGGAGAAGGAAATGGCAACCCACTCCAGTGTTCTTGCCTGGAGAATCCCAGGGACGGGGGAGCCTGGAGGGCTGCCTTCTATGGGGTCACACAGAGTCGGACACGACTGAAGTGACTTAGCAGCAGCAGCACTCTTCTTTTTGATCTTTGAATCTACATCTGCATTCATTCCAGAGCTTATCTTTTCTTCCTCAAGCTGGTAAACTTGATGCAATATTAACTGTCAGCCACCCAGCCTGGTGCTTACTTGGGAGAAAGAAGTTTTTCTCCTTGACTTTCATCCACAGGACTTTCTATGCTGACGGTGTTTGACTTCATCCCTGATTGATCTTGAACTGGCACAAATTAAAAGGCTCTCCCAAAATGAGAAGTACCATGGAAATAGGCACCTTTCATCTTCAGAGGCGAAGGAGCCCTGTGCCACATGGTGGGGTAGCAGGTCCTTTGATCAGAATTTCTTTGTTTGAGCCCAGAAATTGAGTCAGCCTACCAGACATAGCAATACAATAGGGCAGCCAGTATCCCAATGGAGCTAGTGCTCAGCAATGATTGGGATTTTCCATCAGAGCATCTTAATCCACTGGCATGAGTTGTCACCACGGGCTGGACTAGGCCCATTAAAATGACTTCAGGTCACCTCCACTGAGCTGGCCCATTCACTCCAAAACAATTATCCTAATCCCCTTAGCCGACCCAATCCCTTAACAGTTATGAAGTGCCCTCCTATGCAGGGTGCTGACATTTTCCAACAACACCAGCCTCTTTGAAATGCCAATCAAAAGTCCCTCTTGTTAAAATATGCGACTCTCTCTGCAAGTATAAACAGACCTTCATACATCATCAGCACCACCATCATTAAAAAGCACTTACAGAACACCCACCTTTGTGGGATGCTGTGCTGCTGGGCCCAGAACACACAAATGCATGAAGTGCTGACCTCAGGAAGAAGTGGTTACAGAACTGCCACTTCAAGGTTCTCCTGCTCTTATTTAGCACAGACTGTGCCTAGAGGCAGGGGCCCACAGCAGATCTTTTCTGGTGGCTGGGTAATTGCCCCAAGAGAATTAATTATCTGCTCGACAGAACAGATCTTAGAACAGTAGTGTGAAAGTGACAAAGCTCACCATTAAAATTTGACCAAAATACTATTTTCTAAACTTTAGTTACTGCTCCCTAGTATACCACAACTTGGTTCAGCAGGGGCTGATTCAGAAGGATGTTTTTAATAATCTTTGTCCTTTAACTTGATGTCACCCTTTCACTATTCACCACTAAGGAAGGAAGGGTGAATGGAGTCTATGATGAGCCAACATTAGGCTGCTGGCTAGCAAAGGAGGCAGTTTTATCCATCATGTACCACTTCCCAGCAGGGTACCCTTGGAAAAGTCATTGGATGCTCTGGCCTTCTATAAATTGGAAACCATACCATGCATTGCAGGGTGTTTTTGGAAGGTGAAATGAAACAATATATGGAGGAAATACAATGTGTGGGACTTAGTGGTATCAGGCTAACTTGGCTTAACCAAAACTGTTTACTAAGACTGGGAAGTCTTCTGAGAGGCAGGGCTTTGGGAAGGGCTTCACAGAAATGAACAATCATGGCACCAGGAGAGTGAGTGTGGAGTTCCAACTAGAGAAAATAACACAAGAAAAGAGCAGACATTTAAAATTAGCAAAAATAATGCAGAGGAGGAAAAAGAATAAAAGTCCCTAGAGCAGAGGCATTTCACTGGGAAATATTCTATGAGAAGGTGAAAGCATGAGAGAGAAAGAGGGAATCCATGTTAGAATGGATCTGTTCCATTATCCTTTTGTTCATTAGTTTTCTTGTCTAGGATTATCATCAAGCATGCACTGTGGCTAAGCCTGGCCTAACACTGCTTGGCTAATTGACGTGATTCTTATTGCAACAAGCAGGATGGTCAACTTGAAAGAACTGCTATGCTGTGCGAGCAAGAACCCTGACTCTCACCTAGGTTTTTAGGTTTGTCTCTAACGCTATTCTAACCCATTTTTAGCTGTGTCCTTCCAGAGGGCCCCAAGGGAAACATATATGTCACACAATTTTAAATCTTGGCATTATGTAGGAAGACATCAAGCTGGATCTTCCCTGGTGGCCCAGTGGTTAACAGTCCACTTTCCAAAGTAGGGGAGGTGGGTTCGATCCCTGGTTGGGGAACTAAGATCATGCATGCTGCAGAGCAGCTAAACCTATGCACTCTGGAGCCCACACTGCAACTGGAGAGTCTGTATGCCACAGTGAAAGATATCACATGATATCACCTGATACAGCCAAGTAAATAAATATTAAAAAAAAGAAAGAAGACATCAAGCGGCTGCTCCAAACCTAGCTCTAAACAAGTATGTTTTCACAAAGATTTCTTGAACTTAATTTCTTTCTTCTCAGTGCAGTACTTTCCTCACAATACAAGTTTAATTTCTACCCTTTATTTAAATCATGTACATTAAGACAAGTAATTAAAGGTATTAACAAGAAACTTGAGAATAAATCTGAATGTGCCATCTTCTCTTCCAAATCCAAGATGTTCCTCTGAAATAGTTCCATTCAACTTTATATATTAACTTTATATATGAGTTTTAGTTTCTTGTGGAATAAACATCCACTGCAACGGTAAAGAATCTGCCTGCCAGTGCAGGAGATAACAGGAGACATGGGTTCAATCCCTGAGTCAGGAAGCTCTTTTGGAGGAGAAAATGATAACCCACTCCAGTATTCTTGCCTGGAAAATTCCATGGACAGAGGAGCCTGGCAGGCTACATGCCACAGGGTCGCAAAGAGTTGGACATGACTAAGCAATTAAGCACAACACAACAACAGACATCACACCTAAGATCCTAGAAATGTCTACAAACTGAGCTTCAGGCAGGTGTCTGTCTGAAGAGGATGAGATGGTTAGATAGCATCACGGACACAATTGTCATGAATCTGAGCACTCTGATTCTCTGTGTATTCTCCAGCTCTCGTTAATGGCAGATAGCATAAATGCCAAAGATATAAGCTAGTGTCATTTATTATTGTGTGACTGAATTTACAGATGGTTATGCATGTTAGCTCTAGCAAACAATATTCAACTAAAGAAGAAAAGTGGAGGGAACATACATGAAGGGGGGCTGGAGACAGCCACTGATCTCAGACATCCTCTGACCACAGAAGATGAGTGTTCAGTGCAACTCACCAATTCTGCTTGAAGACCCAGTTTTGGAAGCCTGGCCCATCAGAGCTAACCTACAGGACTTCAGATTCTCTGTTGGTAAGTGGGAACAGTGACGCTGAAGCTGAAGCTCCAATACTTCGGCCACTTGATGGGAAGAATCGATTCTTTGGAAAAGATACCAATGATGGAAAAGGTTGAAGGGCAAAAAGAGAAGGGGAAGGCAGAGGATGAGATGGTTAGATAGCATAACGGACACAATGGTCATGAATCTGAGCAAACTCCAGGAGACAGTGCAGGACAGAGGAGCCTGGCGTGCTTCAGTCCATGTAGTTGCAAAGAACTGGACATGAGTTAGTGGCTGAAAAACAAGTGGGGACCATCGTACCTACCACAGAAAGAATGCCTGGAAAAACTGAATGATAAGCAGTATGCAAATATCCGGGAACTGTTCTACATGAAGCAGCCTTTTTAGTCCACCACTATACCACCCCTTAAAATTATCATAGGCCTCTTCACAATTTGAAAACGTCTTATTCATTTACATGTTTCATCCTCAGTTGCTTTCCTTCACTCACTTTAATATAAGCTCCAAGAGAACAGAGACTTTACCTGGCACATCTATTTAATACCATAGTTAAAAGGTAGTCAATAAATGTTTGTTGATTGCTTAGTAGTCGACCAATAAATGACAGATATACAGATGAATGAGCTTCCCTTGTGGCTCATTGATAAAGAGCTTGCCTGCCAATGCTGCCTACCAATGCAGAAGATGTGGGTTCAATCCCTGGGTTGGGAAAATCCTTGAAGGAGGAAATAGCAACCCACCCCAGTATTCTTGCCTGGGAAATACCATGGAAAGAGGAGCCTGGCAGGTTACAGTTCATGGGGTCACAAAAGCGTCTGACATGACTTAGTGACTAAACAACAACAACATACAAATGAAGGCATATACACATATATTAATATAGTCATAGCTTATCTATGTAATAATACATGCCCATGTGGTACTAGTGGTAAAGATTTTGCCTGCCAATACAGGAAACATGGGTTCACCCCTGAGTTTGGAAGATTCCCTGGAGTAGAAAATGGCAACCCACTCCAGCACTCTTGCCTGGAGAGTCCCATGGACAGAAGAGCCTGGCAGGCTATAGTCCGTGGGGTCACAGAGTCAGACATGACTGAGTGATTGGGCACACACACATATATTCATAATAAGGACATTTCATAGGAGACATCAAAATCCTCATTTTACAGAAAGAATTGAGTTTAGAAAAGTTAAGTGATGTGTCCAGTGGCTGCAGTGCTAGAGAGAGGAGCAGTTTTGTGAACTGAATGCATCAACTCCACGCTCAATGTTTCCTCTATCACAGCACAGTGACCTACCCACTAATTCTCTCTTCTCGAGAGAGAGCAGCCATTCTTCCTGACCTCATCCAGTTTTACAGCCCTTTGTAATTCCACCCATCCTGCCCAGTGTTTTCATAGCCCCCTTTCCAGCTCCCAGTAGCCACTTCCATATGCCTGGGTGACCATGCCTGGGTTCATAGCTCTCATGTTATTATTAGATGCTATGATTTCTAAGAACCGGCTACTTAGCATTCTTAGAGTAACTTATTTGATGTTTTTGTTTTTTTTTTTAATGAGGAACTCTTAGCCCTAACCAGCAGAGGGTTAAAGCTTCCCCCGCCACGAAACCCCCAGGTTTGCTTATGTCTCATGACAAAGAGTCTGAGGCCACACGTGCGCCAGCCTCCGAAGGACTCCACACCACAGCTGTGCCGCTGAAGGGTGAGTGTACACGGCAACACGTTTCCAAATCGAGCTGCTGAAATGGGGCCTCACAAGTCTTTGACAGTGTTAATTACCGAATCCTCCTGGCCTGCCAGCCAGGCTTCTCCACGGAGGCCTTGCCATGTGGAACTTGCTCCCGGTGGCACTCCCTCTGAGCCCACATTTGGCAGCAAGCAGGCGACATTTTAAAAGATGTTTTTGTTTGCTCTAGCGTTTGGCTCCCTTGCACCCCCACCACGCTAACACTCTGGGACTGAAATATGTATTTTTCAGTGGAGGCCAAGTTCCACCAGGTTCACAAATCCTCCTTTTAATGAGACAGTCGTCTGGGGGGAGCCCACTACTGGAAACGCTGACCTAGGTCTTATAGGCAGGGTCCTGCGCACGAGGACCTAACACACAAGATGATACAGGTGAGGGTATGGGACAGTGCCTTTCCCACCAAAGTCTCTGACTCACTCACTTCTACAGTCAGCGACATGGTGAATGCTCCACCTTCACATGCAAGATTTACCATTCGTTTAAGAGCTCATGCAAAAGCGAGCACTGGTTGGGCCAAGAGTCCTTTTGTGAAAGAGTTCCGAAAGAAAAGATTCCACATCACTTTTCTGCCTGATTTAACTTGATCCTTCAGGAACAGGAATTTAGCCAGCCATGCTATGAAACAATGCAAATCACAAAGTCTATAATATGCCATTCATTAAGAGGACTCTCTTGGCTTCCACTGTGGGTGTCCTCTTGCTCCACCAGAAGACCTCAGGGAATAAAAAAGAGCCAAGCCACTAAAATAGCTGCAGTAGAAAGCTCTGTGGTCAGAGGGCCAATGCCAACACCAAAGGCATGTACCAACCAAAATGCAGATGTGCAATTTGGCAGTGGGAAAGGCATGCGGGCCTTTCAGAGTCAGTGAACCAAACAGGGTGATGAGGATTTTCATCTTCCAGAACTTGTGCTCATAATTCTAATTGCTAGATTAAATTCCCTTTCTCCAGGAGATTAGCTGTAACCAGTTACCATGGACTCATGCAGAGAGGACACCTTATTCTTTTTCCTCCTTTTGATGCCATGAAGTTTTCAGATGGAGCAAAGGGACAAATACATGTCAGGGCACAAATGGAGTCCAGTGTATTCTGCCACTTCCTCTAATGCAACCACTGGGGAAATGCCCTAATCAGCAAGTGGAAAGAAAGTCACTGTTCTTAAACAGAGTAATTTAAATTTCCCATTAAAAAGAAAAAAAAAAAATCCCAGCAAGCCTACTGCCTCTAGACTTTATATTGTCTTCCACTTAACTTTCCAGAGAAATATCAATTTCAGCTAAAATTTGAATTATATCCACCTCAAACTTGTATATTGATGTCCTAACCTCCACCACCTCAGAACGTGACCTTATTAGGAAGCAGGCCTGTTGCAGCTATGATGAGGTTAAGATGAGGTTACACTGGAATAGAATGGGGAGCCTAAACCAATAAGATGGGCATCCTTATAAAAAGTGGCAATTTGGAAATAGGGACACTCACCCAGGGAGAACCCCATGCAAAGATGAAGACAAGAGATTGCAGTGATGCCCCAGAAGCCAAGAGATGCCAGAGCTGGCCAGCAAATTGCTGGAAGTTAGGATAGAGGTGGGGAACAGATTCTGTCTCTCAGCCCTCAGCGGAAACCAGTCTTGCCAATGCCTTGATCTCAGACCGCTAGCCTCCAGAAGGTGAGACAAAAATTTTCTGTTGTTTAACCCATTAGTCTGTGGTGCTGTGTATGGCAGCCAAAGGAAACTAACAAACTCAGCAACTGCCTTTGTGTGTGTGTGTGTACATGTATTCGCTTCAGTATTAAAATTTTTAGGCAGAATTCTCTTTAACAGTTTACCAAGGAAGTTTAGACAAAGAAATCTAGCATAAAAGTTGAAAGTAAATGGCAGAAATAAAGAAATCATAGTACATTTATTCTGGTCAATATACTTTAAATTATTTATTTATTTGCCAAAAGCTTGTAGAATCTTAGTTTACCAGGGATTGAACTCGGGTCCTTGGGCAGTGAGAGCATGGAGTCCTAACCACTAGACCACCAGGGGATTCCCTCAACATACGTTTGTAAAGTGAAAGTGACAGTTGCTCTGCTGCTGCTGCTAAGTTGCTTCAGTGTATCGGACTCTGTGTGACCCCATAGATGGCAGCCCACTAAGCTCCGCTGTCCCTGGGAGTCTCCAGGCAAGAACCCTGGAGTGGGTTGCCATTTCCTTCTCCAGTGCTTGANAGTGACAGTTGCTCTGCTGCTGCTGCTAAGTTGCTTCAGTGTATCGGACTCTGTGTGACCCCATAGATGGCAGCCCACTAAGCTCCGCTGTCCCTGGGAGTCTCCAGGCAAGAACCCTGGAGTGGGTTGCCATTTCCTGCTCCAATGCTTGAAAGTGAAAAGTGAAAGTGAAATCGCTCAGTCCTGTCTGACTCTTAGCGACCCCATGGACTGCAGCCCACCAGGCTCCTCCATCCATGGGATTTTCCAGGCAAGAGTACTGGAGTGGGGTGCCATTGTTGCTCAGTCCTTTCCAACTCTTTGTGACCCCATGGACTAATGGACTATACATACTATGGAATTCTCCAGCCAGAATACAGGAGTGGGTAGCCTTTCCTTTCTCCAGGGGATCTTCCCAACCCAGGGATCGAACCCAGGTCTCCTGCATTGTGGGTGGATTCTTTACCAGCTGAGCCACAAGGGAAGCCCAAGAATACTAGAATGGGTAGTCTGTCCCTTCTCCAGCTGATCTTCTGGACCCAGGAATCGAACCAGCGTCTCTTGCATTGCAGGCGGATTCTTACCAACTGAGCTATCAGGGAAGCTTGACACTATCGTACTGCTGCTGTGTCACTTCAGTCGTGTCCGACTCTGCACGACCCCATAGACGGCAGCCCACCAGNACCTCACGGACTGCAGCCCACCAGGCTCCTCTGTCCATGGGATTTTCTAGGCAAGAGTACTGGAGTGGAGTACCCCTTCCTACCCCCACACTAATGCTCCTACCCTGCAACTCCACTCGAGTGGGCGTGGCCACAGGCACCACCCCTCCTCCTCTGTGCGTGTCCTCCCCGCCTTTCTGGACTCCCTGGGAGACCGCACTCGAGATCCCAAGATCTCGTGAGATTTGCTCCAGGAGGAAACAGGACGTGGGTTCCTTAGGCAGCCTGTTTTCCGCATACTATAGAGTAACCGCTTCTCTTTCCTCAGCGTTGCGCAGGGACCTCTTGCCAAGGCGCGGCTGCACAAACCNAAGATCTCGTGAGATTTGCTCCAGGAGGAAACAGGACGTGGGTTCCTTAGGCAGCCTGTTTTCCGCATACTATAGAGTAACCGCTTCTCTTTCCTCAGCGTTGCGCAGGGACCTCTTGCCAAGGCGCGGCTGCACAAACCTTAAGTTCCCGCCTTGGGACACAAAGTGTTCCGGCTTTCTCACAAAGTGACCTTGAGCTAGCCCCTGGTTCACCCCCACGGACCTCCAATACTATTTACCTCCCTACAATGACCTATCGCCCGCGAAGTGAAATAAAAGCCAAAGCGGGTGAGGAGCCAGACGCAGCCACATGCTCTATGAAGAGGCCTGACCCTCTAGACCCAATATTTCAGCGAACCAGGGTCTGCCACTACTTGGTTCTGGACATGGGCTCCCCTCTGGAGGTACCAGGNTTTTTTTTTTTTTTTGCACAGATTGAATACCCTGGGCAACTGCCCACATATCTTGTCCCTGGATTTTAACATCTCCATAGTTTTATGCAACCCAGGCACCCTAGACTGCCATATTGACCATGTTGTCATTATGCACTGTGCTGTGCTTAGTTGCTCAGTCATGTCAGACTCTTTGCAACACCATGGACTGTAGCCCACCAGGCTCCTCTCTCCATGTGGATTCTCCAGGCAAGGATACTGGAGTGGGTTGCCATGCCCTTCCCCAGGGAATCATCCCAACCCAGGGATCAAACCCAGGTCTCCTGCACTGAAGACGGATTCTTTACTGACTGAGCCTCCAGGGAAGCCCAAGAATACTAGAGTGGGTAGCCTATCCCTTCTGGAGGGGACCTTCCTGATCCAGAAATTGAACTGGGGTCTCCTGAATTGCAGGCAGATTCTTTACCAGCTGAGCTACACCAGGGAAGCCTCTGTGTTGTCATTATATCTATACTTATTCTGGAAAGCCACCTGGCCCTCTATCATTTAGGAATTCTATCATCTGCATTGCCATCAGATGTCCAATTCTGGAGCAGCATCTTTGATGATCACTTATTTTCTTCAAAGTTTCAGATGATGTGAGTGCCTCCTTAACAGTGCATTCCTCATCTTCTGTTAAGTGGTGTATACCCTGGGTTTTCCCATGGAACAGAGTCATATGGACGATTTGCTGGTCTTTTGAAGTATTTCACTTAGCATGTCCTCTTCTGTCAGCTTCCTGATGCCACCATCCGCTGCTTGCCGTGGGAGTTCCGGTATCCCCACTCCACTTAGGGTGAACCTTCCTTTCTTTAAGTTGACAGTAGGGTCATTAGCAGGATACTGAAGACTGTGTCATTGAAAATTGATCTCATCTTGGCAAACTTCCCATTACCCAACTTTATACCCCCAATTCTTGATCCCATGACACTGAGGATCCAATTACTGTCTCAGGTACTTGATCTGCCAGTTATCTGTGGTCTAGTCTTGTGNTTGTGTTTATCACAAGGTCTTCAATGTCCTTCTGAGGCAAAGGGGAATGGAGGTGTTGAGGCTCAGGCTCCTGGGAAGTAGACACTCATTGGATGAGATGTGCACGAGTGCTGAAGTTTGCTCTCTGAACCAATGCCTGGAATGAGGTAAAGGACCAGGGCCCTTCAGAGAACTTGGTGAACTGTAGTGTGTTTGTAACAAAGAAATAGATGATAAGTAACGGTCATAGCTTAGGACCAGCTGCAATATGAGAAGTGTAATTTGCTCACTAATTGCCTGTAATTTTTCTCAAGAAAAGAAACCAACCAGAATTCTGAGGGAGTCATTTCCAGTTGGGATAAAATTTTCACCCAAGAAAAATGTATCCAAGCCAAGCAAGGAACAGACTGCAGTGATGGTGTGGTTGACACCCCAGCCCATCTTCAGGATGGAATCATTCGCTCCCTCAGATGCCAAGGGCAGCTTGGCTGCTGATGTCCCAGAGCTGTCTCTCCCTTAGCAGTGCCCTCAACGTCACCTCAGGACACACCTCACCTAGGGGAAGGCCCACATCTGAGGAGCACAAGGGAACTTGGTGGCAGTCATAACTCAAAGTTTAATATTACCCTTTCTGTGTCCTCTGGTCCCTCTCTGGGGTCCAAGACTTCTAAACCCACAATGCTCAGAGCTGTAAAGATAGAAAGCATAAATTCTCCAAATATATCAATGGAAATAATCAGGGTCAGTTCTAATAACATTTTTGTGTCTTGGGTATTTCATGTACTGGGCACATAACACCCAAAATGGTCATTGGTTTAGAACGTATATTGTATCTTGGAGGATAGAATGCCCCCCTTGCGGTGTCCTCTCCCAGCTGGTATCTCCGAAGCTATTGGAACGTGCTATTCCTCTGGTCCATCTGGGTAGAGGCTACAGTGCAGAGAAGTGTTAGGATTAGCACACCCTTGGTCACAATGGTCCCTCCTTTGCTGTAAATTAAGTCCCTTGGACCAATGTGATATCATGCATGATCCTGGTGGGTTCCCAGGTTCTAAGGCCCTGGGAACAGAAAAACCATATACACACTCAAAATGTGCTGATTCTAGTCAAGGTAAACAGCCGTTTCTTTTTAGGCAGAAACAATCCTATGGAATCAACTCACCATGAAGTGGCTGGTTGATCTTCTAAAGGTGTTGCATACTGGTTTCTGGCACCAGTAGGTTGGATATTAAGCATAAGCTTTGGTGAGCAGAAGCTCCCCTATGGTTCTGAGTTCACATATAGCTTCCAGCCTCTCCACTATAGCTACTGTATTCATGAGTCAACCTGACCCATATCCAATCCCAACCTTACAAGAGATTGTTGTTGTGTTTGTCTCACCTTATGACTTAGTGCATCAGATAGAATGCAAACAATGATGGGAAATTCTGATCTCAAAGTCACTTCACATCCTTATTATCTTATTACCAGAGCAGGGGTATGCCAAGATCTATCTTTTGAATGGTTTATACTTTTCTGGTACAGATACATCTTTGCTCCAGAGGCATATGGGTCTGCACTGTGGCTCTCTTATTGTGGCTTTCCATGAACTTCTTAAAACATCTCTTTCACCATGATATCTCTAGTATCATACTATCTATCCTACATAGTACCACAGCAACTGCCAGATCTTATGGCTCAAGCAAGAGAGTCATCTGTATCACAACCTGGACCCGCCACAGAGCTTTCCTGCTAGATCCCTTCAAAGCTGGCCTCCTTCCATGTGATTTATTAAATGGGTTGGAGTAGTTTTCCCAAAGTAGAACACAATGCTTCCTGAATGCAAAAAGTTCTACCAAGCATTATGTTTTCTTTTTAGTTAGTGGTCAGAGGTGCAAAAAAGCAGTGATTCCTCTTTTACTTTCAGGGGGACACTCCTGCATGCCCCACTGCTATCTAAAATGTTATTGTTATGGCTCACCCTTTTATAAAGTCTGTCTCTCTTCCCCTGGAATCAAAGCATCTAACATACTTGCTTTTTGTTCCTCTGGTTCAATTAATATCATGCCTTTGATATCCTGAGCCACTGCAATGCCCTGCAGAATGTCCAGATAGTCCTTCTCCCTTTGGACTAATTATGAGAGAAGATGAGGGATTCAAACAGCTCTGGGCAAGAGAGCATATGCATACTTTTGTCTGCTCCAAGTAAAGGCAAATTGCTTTCCATCCTCTTTCCTGATAGGGTTGAAATGAATGCATTCATCAGCTCAGCAGCTGCAGACCACATCCTAAGGCTGAGCTATTCTGTGCTTGCAAAGAAGCCACATCTGACAAAGGCATGAAAAATGGGGCTACCAATGTCATCCTCCTGAATACATTTTTTCAGGGACAAGACTCATGGATTGGGGATATAGTAGGGACACCAGTTTGCAATCTTTTGGTCCTTCTCAAAAGCACTAATTTCTACAGTTTGACCAAGATGAAATACTTTTTACTTCCTTCATTAGCTGGAATGGAATGGCACTTTCACCTTGGACCTTGTGTCCACAGTACTTGAAAGGACCTGAGTTTCCATTTTTCCTAANTTGGAATTTGTCTGATGTTTTTCTCATGATTAGATGTTTTGTTAGTTTTTAAACGGAAGACAATAGAGGTAAATTATCTTTCATATCAATGGTACATACTATCAACATGACTTTTCACTGCTGATATTAACCCTGATCACGTACGTGATTGAGGTAATGCTAAATCATTGAGAACTGTATTACTGTTGGTGGGGGGTGTGCAAAGGAGAAAAATCTGATGTATGTTGCTGCCTGACAGAGGTTTACTTCTCATAGAATAGGTAAGGATGCTATTTTTAGCAGCTCATCTGTAACTTCTAGTTATTATCACAATTATGTTCACACTCTCACCAGAATACTAGCTGGTTTAGCTGTCTGAGTATAATTGTTAATCACCTAATATAAGAGGCTAGAGGATTTTCTATCTCCCAGGGGTGCAAGTCAGATATGGTCTACCGGTCAGACACCAGCTCACATAGGAAGTGACTGGGCTTCGTTTCTGCTTCAGATCGGCTTAGAATACAGAAAGGACCCACCTCCTGCCTCAGAGTTTTTGTGATGCTGCTGATAATCACGAGACATTTCTACACCACAGCTGATGCACCACGTCATTCTGAACATTTTCATAACGAGTCAGCTATAGGTGGTCACAAGTCAGATTTTTTCATGTTGCATTTGATTTTTCCACTCCTGATGTCTCCATGAGACCGTTGCAGTTAAGAGATTTTGTGTTCATTAACACTTGGCTCTACTGGGTTGTGGCAGTGCTACTGGATTAGAGCTGAAGGCCCAGGCAGCACAGGCTTCGGGGGACAGAGGTAGGTTGTATTACCATGCCGGAAGTCGCATGCCCCTTCCTACCTCCCAGTCCTGCCCTGGGATCCTGTGTGGGAAGCAGACAGCCTCCTCCCAGTGCCCTGAGCTCAGTCAGGAGTGCTTTAGCTGATGTGTGTGGACATAACACGTGTCTGGTCCAAGCAGAAGCTTCCAGAGGGGTCGTGAGCTCCTGCCAACCCTGGCTTCTGCTCCCTTGCAGCCAAACCAACTGACACGGTGTGATTCAGGCAATTCACTCAGACCTCCTTGGCTCTGTCTGTGGTCTTTCTCTAAATAAGCAATGCTGGCTTTTCATCAAAGGAAAAGCAAACTAATACCCCAAAATCCGGACTGTTCTGCCAGAATAGCTGCACCCTGGTCTGCCATCTATCTGTGTGTGACTTTGGGCTAAGGTCATTTGACCTCCATGATCTCAGTTTCCTCAATTTTAAAATGAGAGTAAGGAACTTCCCTGGGGGTCCAGTGGTTAAGAATCTGCCTGTCAATGCAGGAGACTCAGGTTCTAGAGAGTGGACAGCCGCTCACTGCAACGAGAGAAGTCCACCGACAGCAACCAAGACCCAGTGCAGCCCAAAATAAATAAATAATGTAAAAAATAATAAGAAAAGAAAGCAGCCAGGACTTTTGGTCCTCTGAGCAGTCCATATGTAAGGGCACATAGGGACCAGACTACATCTGGTGAAGGCATCTCCATACATTAACCACATAGGGGCAGCAGTGGGCAAAGAGGGCAGAGATATGAATGAATGAAGATGGGACAGGAGGTCAAACTAGGAAATCTTCCCCAAGGCAGAGAAAAACCTTGCAGATTAAAGCTCTTCCAGGAGGAACTTCCCTGGTTGTCCAATGGTTAAGAATCTGTAGGGGGTGTGGGNGTAAATTCACTGATACAGATTCCCCTCTGAAATCTCAGAATCCCACTTTGCTAATCAGAGACCTGACCTTGGAATAACAGAATTGCTGGAGTTGAGAATTCAACCATCTCTGGTCCTCTTATATCCTTTTAGTAAATATCCATTCTTGATTCTCACCTTTTTCTGCTTCTAGAATAAGCCAAGTATCTCTTCATATGCTGTCAGTGATGCCTCTAAGTTTTATATCTTACCTTAAGGTGATTATTACCCTTAAATTTTATGTTTTCTCCAATGTACTAATGGTTCCTGGAAAAAAGAAACCATCTGATTTCGTACTCTTTAGGACTACTGTATCACCCAAACTATTCAAATACTTGAAACACTGAAGTGACCCATGCATTTCCTTTTACTAGTATCAATCTGAATCCACCCTGTATAAGTTTTAACAACTGTTCAGCTATTGCTTACCAAGGTTGTCAATAAGACCCTGTCTTACTCTGCTCAGGCTGCCATAGCAAAACACCATCGACTAAGTGGCTGAAATAATAAAGAAATCAATTTTTTACAGTTTTGGAGGCTGGAAGTTTGAGGTGAGAGAGCTGACCTGGTTAGAGTCTTATAATAGTTTTCTTTCCAACTTGCAGATGACTGCTTTCTTGTGTTCTCACATAGTAAAGAAAGAGAGATGTCTATCTCTTCCTTTTCTTACAGAGCCATCAATCCCATTGGACTAGAATCCAGTTCTTTGACTGTAACTTTAATTATCTCCTAAAAGTCATATCTCCAATACAGTCACATTAGAGTTATGGATCCAAAACATTATTTTGGCAGGGAACAGGGGTATAATACAATCCATACCATCTACCTACCACCAGTGATGAAATCCTATTCCAAAATCCCATTTTAGGACCAGCTTCCTCAGACTATTACTAACACTAATTATTGTTTTCCCCAGGAGACAGTGAGATACTGAGGTCTTCATCTAATGATTTACAGGGGAATATTCACTGGAGGAATATTTTCAGGATGGTAAGGAAAACAGGACTGAAACCATGATGCAGCTACAATAGAGTTATCAGTGGATCCCATGGAGCGCTTGGGACCTGCAGTGGTCATTCAGAGAAGTCCTAGATTTGCGCAAAGAAAATAATCCTTGGTACTTCTCTGTGAACAGTCTTTGGAGCATCTGTAAAAGCCTGGCCTGTTGCGGTCCATGAGGTCACAAAGAATCAGACACGACTTATTGACTAAACAACAACAACAAGAAAAGGGGTGTAATCTTGAGAGAGAGAGCTTTTTCAGCCAAAGGCAATTACCATAGCAAAATCTAGTTATTAGCCTCAGAAGCTATCACTCCCAGAAAACAATGTTAGTTCTGGGCGAGATCTGGGAGACACACTCTATTAATCCTCACCACCCGAGACAAAGAAAAGCAATTGATCAAAGATTATATAATACAGTAAGCTTTAATTAATTATGGATAAGAGTTGGGTTTAGGTGTTAAAGAATCTGCCTGCAATGTGGGAGACCTGGGTTCAATTCCTGGTTGGGAAGATTCCTCTGGAAAAGAGCATGGCAACCGACTCCAGTATTATCACCTGGAGAAATCCCTGGACTGTGTAATCCATGGGGTTGCAAAGAGTCAGACACAACTGAGTAACTTTCACTTTCAAGAGTAGGAAAGAGGGAGCTGATTTTACTTAATTAAACTACTAAATTTTAAAATGCTTTTTGAAAACATTTTTGCCTGCTGTATTTATATTACACTAAGATATAAATGGATATCACCAAATAAATATAAAACACTTACAAAATATTGGGTTGGCCAAAAAGTTTGTTCCAGTGTTTTCATAAGAGGCCATGGAAAAATCTGAATAAACTTCTTAGCCAATCAAATATTTTAAGCCACATTGATTTTAGATAACAATATATGAAAAATAGAGCTGTTCTGAAAATTATTTTCTGAGAACAGAAGCTGAAAGCATTTGGAGCATTTTAGTATTACTTCATCCTTTGATTTTCTTTTTTTTAAAAAGTAACCATTAATTAGACTGCTTTGAAACAAGTTCTCCTTGGTGAATACAACTTTGATAATTAAAAAGTAAATCAATTGTTTTTCAGCTTCATTATGTATCAATTTATCTATAAGTATTATCTGAATTAGCACACATTTCTAATTTGTTTAGTCCAAGATGGTGAAACTAAGGTGTAAATTATTGATATAGTGTGCTGCAGCCCATGGGGTCGCAAAGAATTGGGCACAACTGAGCGACTGAACTTTAGAAAGTTTCACCTTGATAATTTAAAAAGTCTTTAATCTTCAAACAGTGCTTCAAAACTTATCCTCAGAAACCACAAAATATTTCTGAGTGTGACAACTTGAAAATATGGTAATTAATTAGAACATATTAAAAAACCTCAGCCTTAGTATGACTTTATATTTGGGAGGAAATATTTATGCACTATAATTCAAATAAATTCCCTAAACATGTATTTAAAATTTACTTACATACCAGTACAAGAGATAGAAAAATGTGTAAATATAATACACAGAATGAATATAAGCAATAATAAATATGAACCATTTCCTTTTTTTTTTTTTTTTACATTTTAAGTCTTACCTAAAAATGGGCCAAATTTAGAAGCATAACTCTAAAGGATTCATGTAAAGTTTTTGGAAGATTTAAGACTTTATTCTAGAGGTCTATCTTTGTAAGTAGAAAGAAGCACTTCAACTTTCCTTTTACTTGCTTGGGACCACCTTAAAGATGCTCTTCCAGTAGGGCATTTTACTTTTGCCCAAATACCGGGGTAGGGGGTGGTTATACACACTACCAGAAATATGGCTTACTGCTGATTCATATACTATGACTGGGAACTTTACCAGTACCTTTAATTATACATATTAATCATTGAAAAATGGATCTTTGAAGGGAGAACACTTTTATTCTGTCTGAAGAAATCCTTATTATAGAATAGGATTTCAGTGATAACACATTTAAAAAGAACACGATAGTCAATAAACAACAAAAATTATGCTGGTAATTCAAGTTATGGTGCCAACATTCATCATCATTATTTATCTAAAACTAATTTGTCATATGCGTCTCTTGAAACTTTTTTCACCAGAGCTGTTTCCATTTTGTTATCCCACATTCTCACACTGTCCTAATAGTTAGAAGAACAGGTTCCAGGTTTGGACTCTTTTTCTTTGCGTTTCAGATCTTCCTATTTTTACTCACTTGGAGCCCATACTACTTTTCTGAGCTCCTGATCTATATGTCCAACCAGCCACTGAGTATGATCTAGAATTTTCTTTTTCTCCTATCCTCCAAGTCAGATAAGCCTTTAACATCTATCAACAAGAGTAGCCTTAAAATCTTTTCACTATCCTCACTGCTTCTGCTTCAACTTAGGCCCTCAGGACCTCTTGTGTGGATTATTACAATAGTTTTCTAATTACTTTGTCTGCTTAAAATTTTATTCACTACTCATCTAGTCTGCATATTATTTCTATATGATGTTACTAAAATGCAAAATAACCAGATCAATCTTTTGCTTAAACACTTTACCATGACTCTGTAAGAAAAAGTTTAAATGCCTTGGCATTGCAGAGAGGACTCCCCACCGCCAGCTCCTGGTGCTTCCTTAATCCTTAGCATCCCGGCCCTCCCCCATGCAGCACAGTCACGTGACTTCATGGCGTTCTCCAGGTCCACACATTGCTCAGGTTACTGGGCCTCTTTTCTCTGCTGGGAATTTCCATCTCTGTGTCACCAAATTGGCAAAGTCCTTGCCATAATTTTGATCTCATTTCTTACCTCTTATAAAGTGTGTTTGCATACTTCACTCTAAGTAGGGTCACCATATATTTTTTTTTTTCCTAAACTGGGACACACTAAAGAATGAAACAAGGAGAGCATAATACTAAGTCTAATGGATGTCAGGACAGGAGTCATAAACCAGGACTTTCCTAAGCAAACTGAAAAGGATGATCTCTTATCTAGAAGTAGAGTTGACTTATTCCCTTTTCTTTGTGCTTCTTCTTACCTTTCTGTGGTCAATTGCTACCCCTGTACTTATTAAACTGTATTGAAATTATTTCTTTCTATATCTCTCCTACCATATCCTTGGTGATTAAATACTGCACTTTGTTCATCTTTTTATACGTGACAATTAACACAGCAGATCTGATCAGATTATTGATATATGGTATGTGACGAAAACTCTATAACTGGATTATACGAATAAAGTCACCAAGTTTACTAAAGTTGGTCTGGGGAAGTCAGACATCTGACTAAATTTTAGATCCCTGTTCAACCAGTCTGGAGGTAAGAAGTTCCATGTGCTCACTTCAGGATAATTCTCGGAACCAAATTTTGGAGACATTGTGAGCAGCTGGGATCAGGAAGGTGTAGACATGTTTGACAAACAATATAAAGGGCTAGGTAGTACCCACAAACCACAGATCAAATGGAAGCCAGATGTAGATGGATTCAGGGTCGAAGACTTCCCCATATAAAAACAAGGTTAAGGTAAAAGAGAGGGTCAAAAATCAGGAGGAGTCAAAACAGCTCAACATGTGGCAGTAATGAAAAAGAATCCTGAGGGGTGTAGGTGTGTGTGTGTGTGTGTATGTGTGTATAAATCACGGGTGTATACTTTAATGAGGTACATACACATACATGCAAATGTGTGCAATTTTAGTATATACATCCAGTCCTATGTGTTTATCAAGTTATATGCTATACATGAGCAACAAATAATTTTTCACTTAATCTNGTGTGTGTGTGTGTGTGTATGTGTGTATAAATCACGGGTGTATACTTTAATGAGGTACATACACATACATGCAAATGTGTGCAATTTTAGTATATACATCCAGTCCTATGTGTTTATCAAGTTATATGCTATACATGAGCAACAAATAATTTTTCACTTAATCTGTTTATTTCATTTCTACATATTTTGGTTTTCTTAAATAGGCCATTTAAAAATTAGATTATTTCTAGAAATTAGTTAAGCCAAAGACATTGCATATTCTTCCTTGTGAAATAATGAGTTCTTCTTAAGGGTCAGAATATTATTTTGATTACTCAAAGGGCTATTGCTCAACTTCTATAGTCCCTCCTCAGAGAGCTAGTCTTAAACCTTCACTTCAGTTATCCCAGATGAGCACAAAAGATTCCCAACATAAAACGCATTCTAGCCTGTAACACTTTTTGTTTCAAATTAGATATATTTTAGCTCTGTTTCCTCATCAATCAGCAGGGAGGCAGAAAGTCTGAAAAGAGCTAGGGAGGCACATGATGCACTTGATAAATCTCTCAGTAAATTATTTCCATTTTATCATTTCCATTAGGTTTTTTTTTAATTCTTAGTGGTTCATTCTTCAAGAAATGTTAATAACTTTTCCCTTGGTGTTTTGCCTCTTTGAAGCTTGTTCTGATCATCTTTTCTCCACCAGTGTTGTTTCCTTTGTTATCACTGAAGCCACATCTGCTTGAAAAGAAGTGTCCTTTGATGGGACTTGAAATGCTAACAGTGTTGCCTGAGGCAAAAGTCTCAAGTTAGAATTTGGCACCCAACCATCTTTGCTTTCAGCACCACCAACGCAGCAACCACCTCCCGTGGGCACCCAGCATTCCCCTCATCTCTGTTTATGGACCTCCCTGGTAGCACTGCCTTTCCAAGACTGCGTTTTTCCTGTCAAAGTCTTTCCCTTGTCCCATTCCATCTGAAGCAACTGTCTTCCAGAAATCAACATGACAGACAAATTCATGCTAAGTATTGCTAACTTATTCCTTGAATCGAACAAACTTTTTTCCAAGGGAAAGGGATAAATCTCCATGGTGTAATTTCTGGCCAGAAAAAAAAAAATACATTTGATAATTCGACAATCCTATTGCTCACTCTCCCNACATGACAGACAAATTCATGCTAAGTATTGCTAACTTATTCCTTGAATCGAACAAACTTTTTTCCAAGGGAAAGGGATAAATCTCCATGGTGTAATTTCTGGCCAGAAAAAAAAAAATACATTTGATAATTCGACAATCCTATTGCTCACTCTCCCTTCCTCCCCCCAAAAATATATGACACTGGTGATTGTTAATTCTACCTGGTGATGACTTGGTGTGACATCACCATTTAGTTTAAATTTTTGTGAATTGTTGCTTTGTGAAACTATTCTAGGAAAAAAGTCTTGCCAGCTCATTGTTAAGAAAACATAAACAGACTTGAGATGGCTAAAAATCTAACTTCTGAGGTTAGCAATTTGGGAAGATGAGATGGTTGAAAATACGTAACCACCACAAAGGAAAGCCTTTAGAGCTTTCTCTGCCTAGAAGATAGATTGCCATCACCCTAATCCAGGTTGGTCTATAAAAGTCCTTCCCTGGCAGCTGCAGCAGGCATTTTGTAAATGACATTATATAGGAGGCATTCTGTAGAGGACATTCCGCAGTGCACATTAGCAAAATGTGTTTCCGTACTTCCGTGATTTTGTGAATTAGCAGATTGCATTAATGACAGGCATGGCAATAGAACTACAGTTAATGAGAAATTCTCAATGAGGGGGAGAGGCTCTGTACTCTAAGAAACTCAGCCACAAATACTGAGAACTTTCTTGAGTACAAGGAAATAATCAAAACACGGATGAAGAGAAGAGCAAAGTAGAAAATGAATCGGGTCCACAAACATTGCTAGACCAGGTGGTCAAAGCAAAAATAGTATTCTGATAGATTACAGTTTCCTAGAGGGGAGCGGGTGGTGGTTGCAAGCCAACTCACACTCTATATTTCTACTTATATTTGACATGCAAGTAGATGTATGCTTATGCTATCTCATAGTACAGGTTACAAAATTTAATCCCATGTATTTATTCCCATCATCCTTTGTTGTTGTTGTTGTTTTATTATTAGAGTTACAAGTAAAGTGTTCTGTTCAGATACATTAAGGAGAATCCTGAACTGGAATCAAGATTCTGCTGCATTTTACCATAGCATCTCTGCTGAAAACATTTTCGTGTTTTCAGTGGCACTTGGGTTAAAATCCAACCTGATTCAACAGCTGATAAAGTCCCCAGCATCTAGCTCCTACATTCTCCCTAGCCTTGTCAGTCACTTTTCACCTTGATCATGATGCTCCAACCATACTTCTTTTTTTGTCTATTCATAGCTGCTTTGTTCATAAAAAAAAAAANTAGAACGGACTTTTGGCCTCTGAGGCAGAGGAAGAGGGTGGGATGATTTGGGAGGATGCCATTGAAACATGTATACTATCATGTAAGAAACGAGGCGCCGGTCTATGTTTGATGCAGGATGCAGGATGCTTGGGGCTGGTGCACGGGGATGATCCAGAGAGACGTTGTGGGGTGGGAGGTGGGAGGTGGGAGGGGGATTCAGGATTGGGAGCTCGTGTACACCTGTGGTGGATTCCTGTCGATGTATGGCAAAGCCAATAGAATATTGTCAAGTAAAATAAAGTATAAATAAATAAATAAAGAATTGTGCCAGATTTGCTTCAGAATGTTTCAGGGGGGAAATGTAATGAATAAAATTGAAGCATAGTACACCCTCAGCCAGGTTCAGATTATCTCAGAGATAAACTTCTCAGAGGTACNCAAGTAAAATAAAGTATAAATAAATAAATAAAGAATTGTGCCAGATTTGCTTCAGAATGTTGCAGGGGGAAAATGTAATGAATAAAATTGAAGCATAGTACACCCTCAGCCAGGTTCACATTATCTCAGAGATAAACTTCTCAGAGGTAACTAGCATCCTACATCCTGAAGCAATCTGTAATCTTCTTCATTCCTGCTTTGAAAATGTTTACCCTGAATATATGTATATGCATGCATAAAAAATATATTCTAGTGTGTCATGCATTCTAAACATATATGAAAATGGTGGCATATTGTACTTACCCTTTTGCAATCTGCTTTTTTCACTCAACATTTTGTTTTTGAGAATTACCCATGTTGATGCAGATAGAAAGCTAAACATTTTTTCAGACAGTGAAAACATCCCAGCTCACTGAAGAAATCTTGCAAAGTTCACAGGGCTTTATGGACATCCCCAGAAGCCTCTTTACTCTTGGGTGCCTTAGCCACCCTTCCTTCGGTTGCTGACTCCAGATCCTTCTCAGGTCATGGCTGGTCAAAGCGGGACTTGTAAGTCCAGCTCTCCTCACTGCTGCCACTCACAGGCTAAGCAACCACTCTGCCCTCACCCTCTGTTCAGGGATACAGACCTCATCCATATCTTCAGGCATCAGTGTTGCTAAGACTTACTCCCAAGCCCCCAACCCAAAACCAATAGTTCGCTCTAAATTGAGAAAAGGCTCCCATACTTCCACTTGACTATTAAGAGACCTGTTTTGGAGTGTTTCTTTAGGTATTTTACAGCTTGAGTACACTCCTTCAGAGCACAACATCCAAAACAACCTCAGCAGGAACATCACCTTGGACTGAGTACAGCTGGGTTGCATGCTCGAGTTCCAGTGCTCAAGATGGCCCCTCATTCTCCTCCAGTCTGCTGGCTGGGTTTCTGAGTGAACTGTTTTTCTTTCAAGCGTCTTCTGCTGCTTCTTAAAATAAATGCTTTCAGTTTTCCACTCTTATCCTTGCTGAAGATGTTTCAAATATTTTATTTGGATTTTCATCTTCGACTTTAGGGTTAATATGTGGATGCAGTAGATTCTTGGGCAGGGTAGTTGGGAGGGGAAGGTGCCACTTAATTCCATTCATCAGAAACAAAACTGAACCTCAGCTCCTCTGGTTCACCTTAGGACTCCAAGTATCTCAGAATATACTGGATATGAGAGGTCTATTATGTCTGGGGTAGGTAAGCCAGGCAAGGCATTAAAAATGTGTTAATAATGACCTCATCTTTTATAGCTCAATTTCCCTTCATGGAAATCTGGGGGTAAGTGGAAACACTGAGAGATTATCTCTCTAAACTGTTACTGAAGAAGTTCCTCTGTAGATAGCTGATTAAATTTGTTCAAGTTCCTGGATACAATCTAAATGTACCCAACAGATGAATGGATAAACAAGATGTGGCCTTCTTCTTTATCATCCAGCCATGGCCTGCACCCAGCCCTGCTTTCTGCCCCAGCCCGATTGACCCAGCCCTTAGAGCCAATCCTTAACCTGAAATCCCTTACCTACTTTTTTCCAACATGTCAGAGACTGTACACCTTGGAGACACGCTGCAGATATGGGTACAGTGCAGCAGGAGATTTACAACCTCTCTCCAGGGAACTGCAGTGTTTTCTAAGGCACAGGCCCCTCTCTTCAGGCAAATCCATTCCAGGGTGCTATGCTCTTCAAGGAAAAGAGAACTAAGAGAACTCTCCCACACCCCACCAGCTCCCACCAGCCTCTCCAGGATTGGTTGCATTATCGTACTGGAAATCTCCTGGATCCCATCTCCACCTCTCCGGACTGGGGATCTGAACCCAACTGACTCCCTTTTAATTGGCTGAGGGCAATGGAGGCAATCACCTATCCTTTCTGAACAACGCTTGCCAATCTCTCAGGACTGACCCATGTTCAACTGCTGTTCACATGGAACCCTTCAGCACTTCAGCCTTCAAAGTTCTCTTTTGAATATTTGCTACTACCACCAAGATCTGCACCCTGGGGTGGTTCCACCCAGGCCCACACCCTAGGCCTCAAGGCTCACTGCATTGGCCCTCCTACTCTTTGCTGTGTAGCATCCTCAGGGATTGGTAAGGGGGATGTGTGTGTGTGTCAGGGGGTGTTTTGGCTCCCATTCCTCTTGCTCCTGTGTATACATATATATGTATACACACACACACGTATATATACACACATAGTGGAATACAAGTTCAGCCATCAAAAAGAATGAAATAATGCCATTCGCAGCAACATGGATGGACCTAGATATTAGCATATAAAGCAAAGTCAGAAACAAATACCATATGACATCACTTCTATGTGGGGGAATCTAAAATATGATACAGATCAATACATTTATGGAAAAAAACAGACTCACAGACAGAAAACAGACTTGTGGTTGTCAAGAGGGAAAATGAGTGGGAGGGGGATGATTGGGAGTTTAGGATTAGCAGATGCAAACTACTATATATAGGATGGGTGAACAATAAGGTCATACTGTACAGCACTGGGAACTATATTCACTATTCTGTGACAAACCACAGTGGAAAAGAATACGCAAAAGTATATATATATATATATATAAAACTGAGTCACCGCTATGCAGAGTAAATCAACTATACTTTAAAACATTTTTTAAAATTAAGAAAAAATCTCAAAAAATTAATATATAAATTTACTCAAGACCCATGCCATTGCTTTTACAAATTGTCTTGTTCCTTGGTTGAATATGTTTGTTGACAGAGGAGCACTATCCCAGAGTTCGTGCTCAAGGGTGTTTTTATATTCATCAGCCAATTTTTCACATATATTCTCTATTCACTAATACAATATCCATTTATAAAATGCTGACTACATGGAAAGCTCTAAGATATACACTCATTATGACATTAATCTTGATCTATCTTAAATTTCAATCATCTATTGATATATCACTCTCCTAGGTGTGTGGGGTTTCTGAAGGCAGGGTTGCCTCTTACTCATCTTTATATGACTCTCTGATTCAAATTACAGTTCTTTCATTCACTGTGCTAGCTTTGGTGAGCTATGTAACACCTTAGAAACCTTGGCTATGTGAAATGAATATACAGGTATTACTGTAGAAACTCAGAGTAAGGATTTAATGTATGAAGAAAAACAAAGCTAGTACTTAATGATATGAGTGTCTTTTTTAAGATCCAGAGCACATTCATTAAAACTTTGAAGGAGAGGAAAAGGATAATAAATATTATTTGAATTAAATTATACAATAAAATGCAAGGACACTGATAATAACCGCATGGATACACATATAAAGCTTAGAAAATGCTTTTAAAGCTTCACATCAGCTCTGTCAATTTCCTCACTATAGTATCTTGCTTCTAAAAGAAAGAGGATGCACTGAGACCCTCAACCTCTGTGTCTGCTAATCTGTACATTGTAACTACTTAGTACAGAACTGGCTCAGTGTCTGCAAGGGGCAGCACAAGTCAGCATGGGACTGTGGCTGCATTTAATTTGGAATCCTGAGCGAGCCCCTCAGCAGGACACCTGAGCCCCCATCACCTGCCCTTGTCAATCATATTGCCTTTCGCTCCAATTCAATTTCAGATGAGACCCCCCAAGGAACAATGAAAAATCATGCCATCCTCAGAGGCTGAGACAGTTCAGCCTAATCTGAAACCCAAATTGGCCTAAAAGTGTCTTGTTTTAAAAATAATTTTTAGGGCTTTGATAGTGGGTCTCTCAAGATGGATTTTACCATGGGATGGCTGTGTATGTACAATAAGCCGACCGTAGAAGGATCTTATTTTTAACAGAGGAGATTCAGTTTACCCTGCAACCAGGAATGCCCAGAAAAGAAAAAAGCCAAAAGTAACAGAAACAACGGAGTGCTGACAATGTACAGCGTCAGCTTTTCGCAGGTCGGTTCAGGCTGTGACCGTCTTCTGCACAGCCCTTTTGTCCATGACCTTTCTTTTCCAAGTGTCATGATTTTTCACAACACACACGTCAGCAACTATGACAGTCAGGAATCAATAAGGGAACATGGCTAGGGAGGCAAGCGACATTGGGTGAAAACCAGCCCATGTTGCTCAATGACGTCCTTTCCCAGTATCCCTAAAGGCCCTACTTCTTGCTTTTTCTCCATTTTTTCTATACTTCATGGCTTGTTTTTTCTTTTACTGTTTATTTTTTCCAACACATCACCTATTTATTGAACACTCCCAATTTTCCCAGTACTTTGAATGTGGTTCAGTAGTAAATAATCTGCCTGTCAATACAGGAGATGTAGGTTAGATCCCAGGTCAGGTGAAGCCTTTGGAGAAGGAAATGTCAGTCCTCTCCAGAAATCTTGCCTGGAAAATACCATTGACAGAGGAGCCTGGTGGGCTACAGTCCATAGGGTTGCAAAAAAGTGTTAGACATGACTTAGTGACTAAACAAACAGCTTGTATGTGTTTTTAGGTGGATCTTCACATTCTCCTCACATATCAGGCCTCTGAACTAGTCATCATTATTCCCATTTTCAATGTGATGACTGAGATCAAAAGAAGTAAATGATTTGGCCAGTTATTCAGCAAGGTAGTGGCATAAAGATTATATACACTTATCTGACTCCAGCAGCTATATATATATATATTCCTAATCAGTACTTTCTCTGTGGCTCCCCACTCCTGAGCTTTTATCTTTGAACTTTCAGAAACTAAAAATGGCACTATCAAATGTCCATATCAGGGTATATGACTGCTTACATTTCAATTTTTTTTAGGAATTTTGTAACATGAGATGAACAGAGGAAAGTGTTAAACTCAAGTTTCCTGAAAATATATTATTTTATATGAAAGAAATTGTATTTGGGCATTTAAGTCAGAATAGAATATTCTGAATAGAATAGAATACAGAATTCTATATTCTGAATAGAATATAGAATACTAAGTCGTTACGTCTTCAACATGCAAGGGATTATTCTCTAAGCCTGGCTCACACTGAGCTGCTTGGTGAACCAGAAATCTTCCTACAGTCCACCATGTTCCAAAAGTTCTATCTTGAGAAACAATGTTCAGAAAGAATCTCCTGACAGATGCATGATACCTTATTTTATCTTTGGATGAGTCCAGGGCAAAGGAGAGTAGAATAATGTTAAGCTCCTCTTGTTTTTTTTTTTTTTTTTTAATTTTAAAATAAAAATTATTCATTTTTTAAAACTAATTAATTTAAAAATTATTTGTAGTTTTTCCTTACTTTTATGACCTGAGCCTGATTTGCAAACTATCTACAGGACCACCAAGTATGACACAGGTACAGTTACAGGAGGCATTTTCCGTGCACAATGACAATGACATGAGCAGTGTCTCCTGGAATTGTTCAACAGGTGGCCCTATCTATGGAACGCATCTACAAATGTCACCAACAACTTACTAGAAAGATTTCATAAGCCCTTTGCTGACTCCTTCAACTCTGTACCTGCGGTTCATGAATTTTTAAAAAATAAAAACCACTGAGGCTTCAATGCCTAGAGCAACGAGCTCTTGCTGATTAATTGGTATACTTCCAAATCACAATGAAACATTTCTATGATATTTTTGTGTAGTTCTCCAGAAGTTTGGAGGAAGCTGTAGGCCAACCTTGAATAATTTCAGGACTTTATGGCATACATTTATATTATTATAATTCCCTTTCATTATTTTTACCCTAGTAACTTTATCTTCATCTTTTAAAAAGTTACAGGATTTCATAGTTTTACCCTGCAGGAATCAAGATTGCCAGGAGAAATATCAATAACCTCAGATATGCAGACGACACCACCCTTATGGCAGAAAGTGAAGAGGAACTAAAAAGCCTCTTGATGAAAGTGAAAGAGGAGAGTGAAAAAGTTGGCTTGAAGCTCAACATTCAGAAAATGAAGATCATGGTATCTGNCGTGCTGCGATTCATGGGGTCGCAAAGAGTCAGACACGACTGAGCAACTGAACTGAACTGAACATGTATCAAACCTTTATGTTGTACACCTGAACTAATATGTTATATATCAATTATTTCTCAATAAAAAAGTAGAGTTTAAAATATAAAAGCAGAATATAGTGTTTTTACCATATCACAGAAGCAATATATAACTATTATGGGGGTATTAGATAATGTGGATTATCTAAAGAAATCAGAAGAGAAAACAGAGGATCAAAGATTATAAAACAGAAAGTAAATATACCAATAGCCCCAAACTCAGGTATATACTATATTGTAGCCTACTTTTTCAAGGTATCAATGTATGGAGTACATTTCCATGATCTTTGGATGTCTATATAGTACATCTGTTGATTACTTCTGATGTGTCTACTGTATTATATGGCATGTTTACACTGAAATTTAATTAACAGTCTACTAATTTGGGGCCTTTAAAATGTTGTACAACTTTCACTGTTAAAGTGTTATATGAAGATCCTTGTAGACCAGTCTTTAAAAATTGTATGGTAACAACTAAGGTTGTCTTTGAAGTATTTATTTATAAAGTGTTAAGAGTTCTGATGTAAGACCAACTCAACCAATGTAGCATTTCTCTCTCCTACGTCCTCAGTCTCTAGTTGTATTTGATTAGATTCCCAGACTTCCATATAATGAAGATAAAAAATATTGGCAAAATCAATATTTCTTAGTTATCTTTTTAATCATAGAGTTTCTTACAAATAACGCTAAAGTCAGGAAAGATTCCACATGCCATAGCTAACAATAAGTTATATTCATCATCTGTGCAATGTGGTAGCTCTCTCTTCAGTTTCCAGAGTAAAGAAATGCTTTGTTGATTTTGGTGAGACATAAGAGGTAGAAGCCTCTCCAGGACTGTGATGAGTTCTCCTACAGAGTGCACTAGTCCTTATAATCTTTTTTTTTTTTTAAGAAAATTTATCATTAATAAAGCACTTTTAACTTACTGCTTCCCAGCTTTGCTTCTGTTGAGACTACCTGGGACTTGGAGCCCCCAGATGCTCCTGTGAGCTAAACTTCTGTCTTCCAAAATGCCCACCCAAAATATTACCCCCTCCTCAATGCAAGAACTAAAATCAATGTGAAAAGTTCAAAACAAATGTCTGATTTTGAAGAGGCCTTTTTGTACTGTTAAATCACCCCTTCCCCCAAAAAGGAGTTTGGTGCTCTTCTGTGTACAAGTTACATAAGCCTTTGGGGGAATGTTCCAAGAGTGACTGCTGTCACAGTGAGAAATGGTTTTGTTGGTGCTGGTTTGTGGGGTGGTTACTTGGGTTTAATCTCTTTTTCATGGCTAAAGGTGACAACTCAAGTTTACATCTGTTGTACTGTAGTTCAGGCAGAAATCAAGCAAGGTTTTCTAGCAGGAAAAAAAAAAAAATATTGGCTTGGCCTCTCTTTTGCCTCTTCCTTCACCTACCCCCGAAGGGAGCCTGGCTAGTGGGGAGCACTCTCCACACCATGAAAGGGGAGCTTCCTCAGTGGGGTCTGTCTTATATATTATCTCCATCTGCTGCTGAGAAACCTCTTCTGGAAGTCAAGTGATAAAGTCGCACTTCTGTTTCCAATGGCACCCGTCCAGCTGGGAGGGAGGCTGGCAGCTTTGTGAGCACTTGCTCCTCCACTGGGTCGCCAAGTGCAGTTGGGCAGCTGGAAAGCGTTTTCTCACTGCAGTGCCCCCACACTGTGGTTAGGCTCAAATTCCTGTGAATGTGACTAAAAAATGTTTGCGTTTTAGCCACAATCACGAACAAATTATGCTCAGCTCTTCAACACACAGACCAAGAGAGAGCTTGACCCCATTATCAAAACTCCAACCCAGATGGTGAGGACTCCCTGCCTAATGAGGGCCTCTCAGTCATTTCAAACAAATTTCTTGTCAATCATGCCACATGGCAGACGGGGGCTCCTTTCAAAGGCATCAGAGTTGGAGGATTCAGGGGTCTTCCAGAGCCAACAACACCTTCCTCCTAAAATTACGTATTTTTCAAGAGTCTAGAGAACATTTATCCTTTTCTCTTCTTTCTCCCTCCCCCCACCCCCCAAAAAAGATTCTCATCTGTCTGGGCAAAATGACTGTATCAGACTTGAATCTCAAAATGGAACCACCAAGAAGTCTGAACTATGTTCCTGGCTCACTCCTTGGAGTGGGGAGCTGGGAGTTGGGGAATAAATTCAGAGAAGGGGATTATGAAAAAGCTTTACCAAAACACCCAATGCTTTGGAGTATCAAACAAAATTACCAGAAACTGCAATTCCTGGGATCCTATTCTTGCTTTGGTTATAAAGATTCAGAAGGAGACATTGTCTGGAAGTTGAAAAAGGTACAGAGATCGCCCCCTGTAGGGTCACCTTTCTAGAAGAGATGCAGAACTCTGCTCTCGGCCCCAGAGTTCCTGGCCATGTTGCCCAGTCTGGACTCTGCCTTTGCTCATCCCGGACTTGGTGACCTCTTTCCCCTCTGTGAGTTGAAGCTTGCCCCCCTCCATCCTGGCTTTGTCTCCCCCTACACACACCAAGTACTACCAAGCACGCTTCTCTGGCTATGAGGGGTCGCCCTGCCCTTCCTATGGCCTCTCCTGCAGGCCAGGCGGCCATGCTTGGTGGTGGATCCCCGCCCTGAGAGAGGACGCCATCGCTGTGTGTCCTGTCAAAGGCCCCGGCTGCTCGCCGTGCACGAAGCAGAGGAAAACCAGTTAACTGTCCATCTGTCCTCACTGCCTATGTGGGAGATGTGCAAAGAAGGGAGTGAGGAACATGGAGAGCAGAAGCCCAAGAACACGAGGCTGAGGGACGAGGTGGAGTCTGATCGGCAAGCTCTAGAAATGGTCGTTCCCCTTACTGCCGCTGAGGATTCAAAGAGGTTTTAGAGTCAGACAAAATGTCTGATGGCGGGAGCACTGAACTCCATTTTCTGTGTGAGTCTGAGGGGGAAGAAAAGATAAACAGAACCTTTCACCGACAGGCATATTTCAGAGTTCAAGTGTGACATGACGGGTCCAAAATAGATTCCACATGATTGGAGTGGATCCAGGATCCCAGTCCCTGAATAGCAATCAGTGTTGGGAGCTAAGAGCCGGCCCCCACTATCATCACATAAAATATGGAAGAAACGGCAAATCCTACACAGCTGTTAGTGAATAAGGACAATCCACACAAGGAGTTTTATGCTATAGGCATATTTTCTTAAATTACTCAGCTTAGTTGAAATTGAGGGTCTCTTTGACTTTCTACATCTTTAATGAACACCCAGAATCTTACAACAGCTTTCTTTTCATGAATTTTCCTTTTAAAGAGGGAGAGTTACGGTCTTTGCAGTAATCAATCCAGGCAGAACTAGCCACCTGAGGGCTTCATGCTGGTTTATTTTTATGGAAAGTGTCTCATAATTTGAAAGCACTTAGGGTCACAAGCAACTCAGAGAATACAGCCAAAAAGTCTCAGAGCTGACAACTTCATCATCAAAGATGTTGATAGATGGGGGAGTGGGGTGGGGCTTCTCTTTCACGGCCAGAGTCGGCTCCTCTATCTTGGTATAAGTGACCCTGTCCAACAATCAGCAGGAAGACAGCAGGAGAGAAGAGAAATTGAAGACAAGAGAGAGGCATGGAGGGAGGAAAAGAAAGGGGGGCTCCAGGAAAAAGAATAAGGGACTTTCAGTGAGATGGAATCCAGGTCACCCATACATTTCCTCTTCCATTAACAGAATATTCTCCTTTAAAGCAATCATCAGAAGGCCTTCATGATCAGGTCTTCCCACATTTGGCACATGCTTTACACATTTAAGAAAGCTTTAAAATGATCATCATTTGAGAGGGTGGTCACTCTCCAGCCCCAATGTACTCTAAGGGGCTCTGTTCTAGATATGTATTTGTGAGAGACCATCGAGCCAGGGGTGTTCTCTGCCATTTTTAGGCAGCCATACTATTGTGAAAGGAAGCAAAGTGTGATTACATGGAGAAGAGAACACAGCGAGGAACAGCTGGGGCAGCTTGTGTTTCAGCTCCACTCAACCTGGCTGGGGAGTCCGAGTCCTGCCTCAGACCAAAATGACAAGTGGATTTTTCCCCTTGGTGTTGATAGTTTCTTCATTATTTAGGCATCCCCATATGTATTTGAAATTCTTTGGCACACCATGGACTGTTTGTGTTTCCAGATATTCCTCTTTGGTTATATGAACAGGAATTGTTTTTCAGTAACTAAGGAATAGATCAAACCGTAGATCAGTAGTACAGAATTCCAATGGGTTATCAGTCCAAAGGGGTGGAAAATACATGGGAAAAAGTGACACACTTCTTTCTCTCCGCCTATTATGGTATGACTAATGGAAATCTTCACAACCCACATAAATGGTACTTTCAAAAAAATCTCTGGTCACTTTGCAGCTTGCTTTTACTTCTCTGTATTTTGCAGTGGATTCAAGCACTATGGTGTATTTATTTAAAAGTAGGCCTGCGATGGCCTGCTGGAGTTTAATTACCAAGGTTACAAACAAATAAAGCTTTAGTGTATTATAAAGTCTTAATACATGGTTTTCACAAAGAGCATAACGTTACCTAATCAAAAAGCTTAGAGCTTCAAGTGACCTTTAAAGATATGCCTTCAGAGAAACAGGTATTACTATTTATAATTGATAAAGCACACAAACTTCAGAAAGGGAAACAGTCATACTCAATTTCACCAGCTAGTTAAAAGTATTCCAGGGATTAGAACTTTTTTTTTGAGCATAAAATATCTTTTATTATTTCATGTTTCATTTTAAAATTGTATGTGATTCTGAAGAATACAATGTTATTTTATATCCAGACCCAAGTTTAATGTTGTATCTTTTACAATATGGCTATTTTGTTCATGTCAATAGTCATTTATGACATCACCTATTAATGGGAATTTTCTTTGAAAATATATGGCCCTCACATTCCTTCCTTTATCTCACTCTTTTTTTTTTTTTTTTACTTTATTTTACTTTACAATACTCTATTGGCTTTTTAAGGCTGGTTGGATTGCCATTCTATACTAACAATTATATTAGAAGCAAAAGGGATTAGAACTCTTTTGCTTCTAAAATAATTGTTAGTGTAGAATGGCAATCCAACCAGCCTTAAATCTGTACAGAATAGACTAGTGGTTTCCAGGGACCAGGGGAAGGTGAATGGGTGTACATGGTTTCCTTTTTGTGGTGATATTCTGGAATGAGGCAGTGGTGATAGTTGTATAATATCATACATGTGCTAAATGGAACTGGATTGTTCACTTTAAAATAGTTAAAATGGTGAATTTTATGTTATGTAAATTTTATCCCCCACCCCAATACATCCACAAAAATCAGTCATAACATGTTGCTTTTGACAAAAAGAAATCAAGAGTAAGGTTTTGCTAGTAACTGTTCACCTTTCCATCTCCTCTATACCCTGTAAAGTTATTTTCACTCAGGGCACATTCCTTACGACTGTTTACTCCTCTGGTACCCAGCATAAGGGGCTTCCCTGGTGGCACAGTGGTAAGCAACCTACCTGTCAATGCAGGAGATGTGGGTTCAATTCCTGGGCCAGGAAGATCCCCTGGAGAAGGAAAATGGCAACCCACTTCAGTATTCTTGCTTGGGAAATCCCATAGGCAGAGGAGCCTGGCAGGCTACAGTCCATAGTATTTCAAAGAGTTGGGCATGACTTATAGGCTGAGCATGCACCCAGCAGGTGCCCAATAATTATCCTGAAACCTCCCTCCCTTCAAATAATTTCAACCAGCCTTTGAATCATCTCAAATTAGCAAAAGGTTTTTATCCATTGAGTGTATAACATCACCTCATTTTTTTATTGAACATGCCTTACTCCACTACTAAGTAAGATAAGATAATTTGGGTCCTGAATGGAGCCAGTCAACCTCCTAGAGGTTAATGATGTACCCTGGTGGTTCCTAGAACAGGACTGTGCCCAGAGGAGATCATTAAGTAAATGTCAATGGGATGAGGAGTGAATCTCTGGAATTTCCCAATAACTAAGAAGGGATATTCTGGTATAGTAACAGAAATTTCAATCTATCCATACTATCCAACCTATCCAACACATTGTTTTTGCTACTATTTGAAGATAATACCACTTTAAATTTATTAAGACCAGATTCAAGGGCAACCCCCAGATTAATACACACCAACCCAAGAAGCTCAGCACTTACTCCTCAACCAGAGAAATGGGGTGGCTAAAGCTCTACCCTTTATAGAAATACTTTCTCAGACAGAAGGACAAGAAGCAAATCTATTGTTTCCAATACACACCTATCTCTTGCTCTTGACCTTAGTTTTCTCCTGAAAATTCTATCTGTAAATGGAAAACTATCAGTTGAAAACATCTTCTAATGTCAGTGGAAAAGATAATAAATTTCATTCAAATTTCTCAGAAGAATATATTCTTGAAGATTGAAAGCAAGTTTATGTAAGAAATAAAAACACAGAAGTTGTATATAAAATATAATAAAGTATATCATATTAATTTTTCTTTCTCCCACTTTTTTTCAATTTTTCAAACCTTTAGGAGATTATAATTATGTTTAACTCAATTGCTTAAAAATAAAAGAAATATAGCAAAATTATTTTTAGGGCAAATGAAATCTAAATGTAACAGCGTCAAAACACACAGAAATAATGCTCCCGTATAATCTTAGAAGATATTATTTCTCCATCCCTTCCACTTGATCTGTATATACATATACAGGCTCTACAGAAGAGAAATACACATAAATACTTTAACTACAAATTTCACCAATATAAAGACTATGTAGAAAATAACTTACATATAAAATGTATATAGCACTCTTTCTTGTGCTGTAACATCCACAAAGCTAATTGATTCTGAAAGAATGGTTTCATTGTATTTTGCCTAACTCCTGAAGCTATAGCTAACCAATTGCCAAGTTCAGAATCTACAAAATAAGTTAGTTGACATTTCTCTCATGTTTATATTAATAAGTAAGACAAAAGTGAAACAATGAAGACACATGTGAAAACTTTCATTGACTGTTGATGACAAACTACCTTGCTAAACTGAACAATAGATTTTGAATACCAGAGGAAGACTTCCTCAATCCTGTGCTTTCTAGTTGTAATAGTAATTACATATAGTATAATGTTTCACTTTATTGATATAATAAGTATAAGGAAACTTAAGAGCATAGGTAATTTTAAAATGTAACAAAATAGTGATAACTTTTGGTATGTATTACCTTGTTTATGGTATGATTTGTTAAATTACAAGTCAATACGATGATTTAGTTTTTAATGATGACTCTATTTAAATAGTCCCTTGGACTGCAAGGGAGATCCAACCAGTCCATTCTGAAGGACTTCAGTCCTGGGTGTTCTTTGGAAGGAATGATGCTAAAGCTGAAACTCCAGTACTTTGGCCACTTCACGCGAAGAGTTGACTCATTGGAAAAGACTCTGATGCTGGGAGGGATTGGAGGCAGGAGGAGAAGGGGACGACCGAGGATGAGATGGCTGGATGGCATCACCGACTCTATGGATGTGAGTTTGGGTGAACTCCGGGAGTTGGTGATGGACAGAGAGGCCTGGCATGCTGCAATTCATGGGGCCACAAAGAGTCAGACGTGACTGAGTGACTGAACTACTGAGCTATATTTAAAACTAGCTAGTGAAACTCCTAATAATTAAAGTCTGTGCTTGAGAGCTGTTCTGAGCTGACTTGTACATCATTGTATGTATGGAAAACAAAATGTTTTCCATTCATCTGAGCATGGCACACAAGTTAAATTTTCCTTAGGGTAGTCTCTGACTAAAAACTGTCAGGATCTAATCATTGTTTTCTCTTTCCCTATAGGCATGATATTATCCCAACGTTATCGCACATTATCATGATTTTTGGTTAGGGGGAAAGCCATTAAAGCAATAACACAAGTTGTTCACAAAACAGTGTAACTTTTCAAAAGCCAATATGGCGAACAGTCATTCATAGTCACTTTTTGAGATAACTCGGCATGATGATTTAGGAGCAATTAAGCGCACGTTGATATCAGATGATACCATAAAATTAAACAAAGAGGAGTTTTCATCTTTTTAGTTCATTTTCTTACTTGTTCTTGGGCTGTCTCTGCCTCTTAGGAACCAATCCTGAATGAGGTAAGAACACAGATGGTCATATCATTTGACACTGTTTATACAGTGCAGTCTCAAATGTCCACCAAAATCCTGAGAGTATTACTACTCCATTTTTATGGCCTACCTAACCAAACTATTGCAATTCAAGCTTTCAGGCTCTTAATTTATTCTCATTGCTCTGAATGTATAACTTCTATCTTCATGTCTGAGGCCAGAGTAAAGAAGCTGTGTGAACAAGGCACTGGAAATTTTGACCATCAAACTGAGAGTGAGGACAAGTCCTTTAACAGAAGGATGGGAACCACGTTCAAATACATGATCTTACTTTTCTCAAGAATGATAGTATGGGAACTTCCCTGGTGGCTCAGCGGTTAACACTTTGCCTTTCAATGCAGCGGGTGCAGGTTTAATTCATGGTCAGAGAGCTAAGATCCCACATGCCTTGTGGCCAAAAAAATTGTTTAAAGGAGCAATATTTAAAAATAAAAACAAATGAAAAGGAACAAATTCATAAGGATTAAAAAAAGAATGTCAGTATGATTAAAGTCAAAGGAAAACAAGACAGTAAGACTCTTTTAGGGAATTCCATTTTTTATCTCAGTGTTGCATCTTAGTTCTTTGTAGTTGGAACAGAGCCATGAAAAAGAAAAACAAGCCTCTTCCTTCTCAATGCATATTACAGTTCTGTGTTCTGGTAGAAGAGGGTGGCCAGGGGCAAAGAGAGAGTATTGCATCTCATTTTGGTTTGCTCAAAAGCCAAAACTGAGATAAGGACTTTGATGCAGGTAATTTATGAGTGGTACTCCCAGGAATTAGGGATAAGGGAGTGAGAAGGTTTAGAAGGGGAGGAAGAAAGGCTCAGTAAAGCATGTGTTACTGACCTGGTTACCCACAAAGACAATGTGACTGAATCCCACTGGGGATCTCTTGAAGAACACCCTGCAGATTTATCCTCCAAAGGCAATGAGACTGAGGACATATCCTCTGTCTCTGTCTCTTCCCCACTGGCTGAAGGAATGTTAACTTGACCATACTTCTAAGCTGTGCCACTCTTGGGCTGAATGAACTCGAGCATTTAAGAAGTTTTGTTCCCAGCCCATCACCAGGATCACTCCTCCCAGGGCAGCCACAGGCATGGCACCAGCTCCAAAGCAACGCAATGCTACCACATAAAGTGCTTGGCAGAGAGCCTGAGGAGGAGAAACCGAGGTGGGACACGGTTGGTACGCATAGACAATTCGACCACAGCTACACCTGAGAGTGGAGTTGGGCTGAGGTAATTTAGCACAGGGCATAAATGGATCTGCTAGGATGCCCAAGATTTTTCCCATTCATTTAACATTTCCTGAGCAGAGTTACGTATAAAGAACAACATACTGTGCCAATTTACCATGGGTTATATACTCATTGGAAAAGACCCTGATTCTGGGAAAGTTTGAAGGCAAAAGGAGAAGAGGGTGCCAGAGGATAAGATAGTTAGAGAGTATCACTGACTCAATGGACATGCATTTGAGCAAACTCCAGGAGACAGTGAAGACAGGGAAGCCTGGCATGCTACGTCACAAAGAGTCAGTCACGCCTTAGCAACTGAAAAACAACATGTATACAAGCACTACACACCACCCAGTCTCTGCTTTCTGGCACTCATGTTGTAGCCATATCTGGCCTTTGATCTGGTACATGAGACATCAGAGTAGTCACAGAAGTCTATGTCCTTGCCTTTACCCAACCTCTGTTGCCCAGAAAGGGCCTCCACCACTGGCCAGTAAGTGTCTTTCTTTACTCGTTAGGGAGTCAAAGTCGCTGTGACCAGCAGTTTCTCCACTTTGGCACTCATTCAACAAATAATTATTGAGATTCTTCTTTAGACTAGGTACAACACTAAGAATGTGAATTACAGAAATGAATGAGTAACATCCTGCTCTAAGAAAAATGCGGGCAGTTAACAGGTGTTGAACGGCTACTAAATACAACCTACAGTTCTCAGAGCTCTGTACTTTAATTGGTACATGTTCTCCTAAAACAGGACTGCAAGATAGATGAGCTGACCCCTACTTCAGAGATGAGAAAATTGAGAACAAAAATAATGTTCACAGAGCCTTGAAAGCAGTAAATATGCTACTCTCTGGTTGGTTGGCTCAAAACACTGTGTATTGCATAAAATGCTATTCTATTTTATGGACAGCATAATATTTTGATTAAAATTTAATTGGGGATAAACAATTTTTAAATTTTCTTAACCCTTTAGCAAATTAATAAAATAAATTATATAAATTCCCATAAAAAGGCAAATACTTAATATCTGTTATTTTAAATCCAATGATAAAAGTACGACAAGTCAAATAAACAGAAAAGGTTAAGAATGTAGCTTATACAAATACTGTTCAACAGAAAACATTAAAGGAGACAGAAAATAATACATCTATTAAAGTTATAGATCATAATGATCCACTACAAATGAGCCTACAAGATCAGAGAAAACCAGTAATAAGTTATATTACAAAAATCTATTATAAATATAAGAAGAAATTGACAATAATGAAATAAAAACAAAAATAAACAATGGGGCCTAATTAAACTTAGAAGCTTTTGCACAGCAAAGGAAATCATAAACAAGATGAAAAGACAACCCTCAAAATGGGAGAAAATATTTTCAAATTATGCCACCTACAAGGAATAAATTTTCAAAATATACAAACAGCTCATGCAGCTCAATAACAAAAGAACAAACAACCCAATACAAAAATTGGTAGCAGATCTAAACAGACATTTCTACAATGACATATACATGGCCAAAAACCACATAAGCTCAACAATACTAATTATTGGAGAAAGGCAAATCAAAACTGCAATGAGGTATCACTTTACACTGGTCAGAATGACCATCATCAAAAAATCTACAAGCAATAAATGCTGGAGAGATTGTGGAGAAAAGGGAACCCTCCTCCACTGTTGGTGTGAAAGCCTTAATAAATTGGTACAGCCATTATAGAGAAGAACAGTATGGAGGTTCCTTAAAAAACTTAATCCAGAACTACCTACTGCATGATCCAGCAATCCCACTCTTGAGCATACACCCAGAGAAAACCATAATTCAAAAAGATTCATGTACCTCAGTGTTCACTGCAGCAATTTTACAATCACCATGAAAGCAATCTAAATGTCCATAGGCAAAGGAGTGAATAAAGAAGTGGTACATACATACAGTGGAATATTACTCAACCAAAAAATTGAAATAATGCCATTTGCTGCAACCTGGATGGGCCTGAGATTGCCATATTAGTGAAATAAGTCAGACAGAGAAAGAAAAATATCATATGATATGGCTTAAATGTGGAATCTATAAAAACATGGTACAAAATGGAAATAGAATCACAAATGTAGAAAACAAACTTGTGGTTACCAACGGGGAAAGGAGGGTGGGATACATCAGAAAATGGGGATTGACATATACATATTACTATATATAAATTAGATAACAAATAAGGACCTATTATACAGCAAAGTGAATTCTACCTAATACTCTGTAATGACTTATGTGGGAAAAGAATCTAAAAAAAAAAAAAAATGAATAAATTGACAGAATAAATTCCCATGAAGCATTTTATGGCAATTAAAAATTTTTTTGATTGTTCAATTAAAGGCAAAGAATGTAGCTGGAGAGAATTTTGAAAATACAATGAACAAGATTTAAATATATTAAATATTTCACACTACAAACTTAAACCATATATTTTCAGGTATTCAGTTTCGATGTTTAAAGTTGTTAGGTCAGTCATAAAGAAAGCATCAATAAATATCAACAGCAATAAATTTTACCACATCTTTTAACCTGACAAATCTTGGCAATGAACACCAAACTGTTCAGTTCAATTCAGTCGCTCAGTCATGTCCGATTCTTTGCGATCCCATACACTGCAGTATGCCAGGCCTCCCCTGTCCATCACCAACTCCTGGAGCTTATCAAACTCATGTCCATAAAGTCAGTGAGCCATGCAACCATCTCATCCTCTGTCCTCTCCTTCTCTCCATCCTTCAACCTTTCCCAGCATCAGGGTCTTTTCCAATGAGTCAGTTCTTCGCATCAGGTGGCCAAAGTATTGGAGCTTCAGCTTCAGCATCAGTCCTTCCAATGAATATTCAGGACTGATTTCCTTTAGGATGGACTGGTTGGATCTCCCTGTAGTCCAAGGGGCTCTCAAGAGTCTTCTCCAACATCACAGTTCAAAACCATCAATTCTTCAGTGCTCAGCTTTCTTTATAGTCAAACTCTCACATCCATGTATGACTACTGGAAAAACCGTAGTTTTGACTAGACAGACCTTGTCGACAAAGGTCTGTCTCTGTTTTTTAATATGCTGTCCTGGTTGATCATAGCTTTTCTTCCAAGAAGCAAGCATCTTTTAATTTCATGGCTGCAGTGATTTTGGAGCCCAAGAAAATAAAGTCTCCCATTGTTTCCCTATGTATTTGCTCTGAAATGACAGGACTGGATGCCATGATTTTAGTTTTCTGCATTTTGAGTCTTAAGCCAGCTTTTTTAGTCTCCTCTTTCACTTTCATCAAGAGGCTCTTTAGTTCTTCACTTTCTGCCATAAGGGTCGTGTCATCTGCATATATAAGACTATGGATCTTTCTTCCAGCAGTCTTGATTCCATCTTGGGCTTCATCCAGCCCAACATTTCTCATGATGTACTCTGCATATAAGTTAAATAAGAAAGGTGACAATATACAGCCTTGACAGACTACTTTCATGATTTGGATCTAGTCTGTTTTCCCATGTTCGGTTCTAACTGTTGCTTCTCAATGTGCATACAGATTTTTCAGGAGGCAGGAAAGGTGGGCTGGTATACCCATCTCTTTAAGGAGTTTCCATGGTTTGTTGTGATCCACACAGTCAAAGGCTTTGGCATAGTCAATAAAGCATACGTTGATGTTTTTCTATAACTCTCTTGCTTTATCAATGATCCAACAGATGCTGGTAATTTGATCTTTGGTTCCTCTGCCCTTTCAAAATCAAGCTTGAACATCTGGAAGTTCTCAGTTCATGTACTATTGAAGCCTGGCTTGGCGAATTCTGAGCATTACTTTGCTAGCATGTGAGACGAGTGCAATTGTGCAGTAGTCTGAACATTGTTTGGCATTGCCTTTCTTTGAGATTGGAATGAAAACTGACCTTTTCCAGTCCTCTGGCCACTGCTGAATTTTCCAAATGTGCTGGCAAATTGAGTGCAGCACTTTCACGGCATCATCTTTTAGGATTTGAAATAGATCAACTGGAATTCCATCACCTCCACTAGCTTTGTTAGTGATGCTTCCTAAGGTCCACTTGACTTCACATTCCAGGATGTCTGGTTCTAGGTGAATGATCACACTATCATGATTATCGGAGTCATGAACATCTTTTTTGTATAGTTCTTCTGTGTATTCTGTTCTATTCACCTGTTCTTAATATCTCCTGCTTCTGTTAGGTCCATAGAATTTATGTTCTTTATTGTGCCCATTTTTGCATGAAGTATTCCCTTGGTATTTCTAATTTTCTTGAAGAGATCTCTAGTCTTTCCCACTCTGTTGTTTTCCTCTATTTCTTTGCACTGATCACTGAGGAAGGCTTTCTTATCTCTCTTTGTTCTTCTTTGGAACTCTGAATCCAGATGGGTATATCTTTCCTTTTGTCCTTTGCCTTTTGCTTCTTTTTTTTTTTTCTCAGCAATTTGTAAGGCCTCCTCCGACAAGCATTTTGCATTTCTTTTTCTTAGGGCTGGTCTTGATTACTACCTCCCATACAATGTCCTGAACCTCCCTGCATAGTTTTTCAGGCATTGTTCCTGTCAGATCTAATCCCTTGAATCTATTTGTCACTTCTACTGTATAATCGTAAGGGATTTGATTTAGGTCATATCTGAATGGCCAAGTGGTTTTCCCTACTCTCTTTAAATCTGAAATTGGCAGTAAGGAGTTCATGATATGAGCCACAGTCCACTCCTGGTCTTGTTTTTTGCTGACTGTATAGCACTTCTACATCTTTGGCTGCAAATAATAGAAGTAATCTGATTTCAGTTTTGACCATCTGGTGAGGTGTATGCATAGAGTCTTCTCTTGTGTTGTTGGAAGAGGATGTTTGCTATGGCCAGTGTGTTCTCTTGGCAAAACTCTATTAGCCTTTGCCCTGCTTCATTCTGTGTTCCAAGGCCAAATCTGCCTGTTATCCAGGTGTTTCTTGACTTCCTACTTTTGCATTCTAGTCCCCTATGCTGAAAAAGACATCTTTTTTTGCTGTTAGTTTTAGGTCTGTACAGGACCGTTTAACTTCAGCTTCTTCAGCATTACTGGTTGAGGCATAGACTTGGTTACTGTGATACTGAATGGTTTGCCTTGGAAATGAACAGAGATTATTCTGTCATTTTTTGAGATTACATCCAAGTACTTCATTTCGGCCTCTTTTGTTGACTATGATGGCTACTTCATTTTTTCTAAGGGATCCTTGCCCACAGTAGTAGATATAATGGTCATCTGAGTCAGATTCACCCATTCCAGTCCATTTCAGTTCCTGTTTGACTGCTTCCAATTTGCCTTGATCCATGGACCTAACATTTCAGGTTCCTATGCATTATTGTTTTTCACAGCATCAGACTTTACTTCCATCATCAGTCACCTTCCCAACTGGGTGTCATTTTTGCTTTGGCTCCATCTCTTCATTCTTTCTGAACTTATTTCCCTACTGATCTACCTAGAGATCAGTAGCATATTGGGCACCTACTGACCTGGGGAGTTCATCTTTCAGTGTCCGTTCTTTTTGCCTTTTCATACTGTTCATAAGGTTCTCAAGGCAAGAATACTGAAGTGGTTTGCATTCCCTTCTCTAGTGGACCATGTTTTGTCAGAACTCTCCACCATAACCTGTCCATCTTGGGTGGTCCTATATGACATGGCTCATAGTTTCATTGAGTTAGACAAGGCTGTGGTCCATGTGGTCAGTTTGGTTAGTTTTCTGTGNTCTAGTGGACCATGTTTTGTCAGAACTCTCCACCATAACCTGTCCATCTTGGGTGGTCCTATATGACATGGCTCATAGTTTCATTGAGTTAGACAAGGCTGTGGTCCATGTGGTCAGTTTGGTTAGTTTTCTGTGATCATGGTTTTCATTCTGTCTGACTCTGATGAGAAGGATAAGAGACTTAAGGAAGCTTCCTGATGGGAGAGACTGACTGAGGGGGAAACTGGGTCTTGTTCTGATGGGCAGGTCCATACTCAGTAGATCTTTAATCCAATTTTCTATTGATGGGAGGGCCTGTGTTCCGTCCCTGTTGTTTGACCTGAGGCCAAACTATGGTGGACATAATGAAGATGATGGCGACCTCCTTCAAAAGGTCCCATGCAAGCAGTGTTGCAGGCCACTGCAGGTCCATGCCCCCACCAGAGACTTCTGGACACTCACAGGAAAGTCTGGGTCAATCTCTTGTGAGGTCACTGCTCGTTTCTCCTATGTCTGGTACACATGAGGTTTTGTTTGTGCCCTGTAAGAGTCTGTTTCCCCAGTTTTGTGTAAGTTCTAGCACCTCTATGGTTAGGTTAATGGTGAAGTCCTTGAAGAAGGCTTAAGCCATACCTAGGTCTGTTGCACCCAGAGCCCCTGTCCCTGAGGCAGGCCACTGCTGACCATACCACCACAGGAGAAACTTAAACACAGTTCTGGCTCAGTCTCCGTGGGGTCTCTGGGTGCTGGTGCACACAAGGCTTGTTTGAGCCCTCTGAGTGTCTCTGGGGGTATGGGGTTTGATTCTAAGCATGGTTTTGCCCCTCTAACCATCTTGCAGGGGCTTCTTCTTTGCCCTTGGATGTAGGGTATCTTTTTTTTTTTTTTTCTGGTGGGATCCAACAATCTCCTGCAGATGGTTGTTCAGCAGCGAGTTNTGGTGCACACAAGGCTTGTTTGAGCCCTCTGAGTGTCTCTGGGGGTATGGGGTTTGATTCTAAGCATGGTTTTGCCCCTCTAACCATCTTGCAGGGGCTTCTTCTTTGCCCTTGGATGTAGGGTATCTTTTTTTTTTTTTTTCTGGTGGGATCCAACAATCTCCTGCAGATGGTTGTTCAGCAGCGAGTTGTTGACCAAGATGTTCAGTTCAGCTCAGTTGCTCAGTCGTGTCCAACTCTTTGTGACCCCATGAATCGCAGCACACCAGGCATCCTTGTCCATCACCAACTCCCAGAGTTCACTCAAACTCATGTGCATCAAGTCGGAGATGCCATCCAGCCATCTCATCCTCTGTCATCCCCTTCTCCTTCTGCCCCCAATCCCNTCATCAGGAGGCTTTTTAGTTCCTCTTCACTTTCTACCATAAGGGTGGTGTCATCTGCTTATCTGAGGTTATTGATATTTCTTCTGGCAATCCTGATTCCAGCTTGTGCTTCCTCCAGCCTAGTGTTTCTTATGATGTACTCTGCATATAATTTAAATAAGCACAATATACACCCTTGACATGCTCCTTTTCCTATTTGGAAACAGTCTGTTGTTCCATGTCCAGTTCTAATTGTTGCTTCCTGACATGCATATAGGTTCCTCAAGAGGCAGGCCAGGTGGTCTGGTATTCCCATCTCTTTCAGAATTTTCCACAGTTTATTGTGATCCACACAATCTAAAGTTTTGGCATAGTCAATAAAGCAGAAATAGATGTTTTTCTGGAATTCTCTTGGTTTTTTGATGATCCAGTGGATGCTGGCAATTTGATCTCTGGTTCCTATGCCTTTTCTAGAACCAACTTGAACATCTGGAAGTTCATGGTTCACATATTGTTGGAACCTGGCTTGGAGAATTTTGAGCATTACTTTACTAGCGTGTGAGATCACCTCCTGCCAAACACTGAATCTACCACTTACCTAACTTTTCCACTGCCCACTGGAGTAACAAAAGAGACAAACACTATCCCTTCCCAAATACCAATTAAATGCCAAGCACATTATATGAATTATCTTATATCTTTATAATAACCATGCCAATTAGATGTTGTATCTTTAGGTTTGCGAAGTGAGAGAACACTAAAATGAACACATTCAAGATCAATGTCTATTTTTCACTCACAAAAAGCATTTCAGCTCATTAGGCAGCATTGGAAATAGCCCTTCAGGGACCAGGTTCCTTCCCTCTTGTTTCCCCATATCCTGCACTTGATTTGTTCTTATATACATATTGAAGGGTATACTCCGCCACATCCAGGTTGTAAGCCAGTGGAGTGCGGAGTGTGGATGAAGCTGGACTAGACTAGAGCAAGCACACAGTCTCTGTGCATTCCATTGATGAGAACTTAGTCACAAGAAAGTGCCTGCTTATAAGAGAGGCTGGTGGATGTGGTCTAGCTGCGAGCCCAGACAAAAGGGGAGGACAATGGTATATGCAAAGGTAATAATTTTGCCCTAGATGTTGTGACTGCTGTTTTAAGGAAGAGGAAAGTAAAGCTCAGAGGAGTTTGGTGACTTTCCCAAAGTCACACAGGAGAAAGTAGCTGGACCAAAATGCACCCACTCATCTATCTGACTCCAGACTTTTTACCTTTTCAATATGCCACTGCACTTACATGCTAACATTCCAGCCTTCATAATCCCCCTCTCATCTCTTGGGAAACTGTTATCCAAAGTGAGGGAAGAGGATAAGTCCACTTTCCTTGGCCTCTCTAAACCAAACATGGGTTGGCAAACATGGGCTGCTAGTCTGGCTGAGCCTACTACCAATTTTTTAAAAATTTTAATGGCATACTCTTATATGGATTGTCTATGGCTAGTTTTATACCATGATGGAAGAGCTGAGGATCTATAAAAGGATTCTTCTTGTTCAGTTGCCAAGTCATGTCCCACTCTTTGCAACCCCATGGACTGTAGCACACCAGGCTCCTCTGTCCTTGACTATCTCCCTGAGTTTGCTCAGCTTCATGCCCATTGAGACACTATCTAATCATTTTATCCTCTGCCACCCCCTTCACCTTTTGCCTTAAGTCTTTCCCAGCATCAGAATCTTTTCCAATGAGTCGGCTCTTTGCATCAGTTGGTCAAGTTATTGGAGATTCTGCTTCAGCATCAATCGTTCCATGAGTATTCAGGGTTGATTGCCTTTAGGATGGACGGGTTGGATCTCCTTGCAGTCCAAGGGACTCTCAAGAGTCTACTCCAACACCACAATTCAAAAGTATCAATTCTTCAGTGTTCAGTCTTCTTTATGGTCCAACTCTCACATACATACAAGATCACAAGGAAAACCATATCTTGGACTATACACACCTTTGTCAGCAGAGTGATGTCTCTGCTTTTTAATACACTGTCTAGATTTGTCATAGCTTTCCTTCCAAGGAGCAAGCGTCTTTTACTTTCATTGCTGCAGTCACTGTCTGCAGGGATTTTGCAGCCCAGGAAAATAAAATTTGTCACTGCTTCTACATTTTTCCCCTCTATTTGCATGAAGTGATGGGACCAGATGTCATAAATTTAATTTTTTGAATGTTAAGTTTCAAGCTGGATTTTTCACTCTCCCCTTTCACCTTCAGCAAGAAACTCTTTAGTTCCTCTTCACTTTTTGCCATAAGAGTGGTATCAACTGCATATCTGAAGTTTCTGATATTTTTCCTGGCAATCTTGATTCCAGCTTGTGATTCATCCAGCCTGGCATTTCACATGATGTACTCTGCATAGAAGCTAAATAAGCAGGGTGACGATATATAGCCTTATATACTCCCTTCCCAATTTTGAACAGTTGTTTCATGTCCAGTTGTGTTACTTCTTGTCGTGCATACAGGTTTCGCAAGAGACAAGTCAGATGGTCTGGGACTCCTTCCGTCTCTTTAAGAATTTTCCAGTTTGTTGGGGTCTACACAGTCAAAAAGTTTATATCTTCAATGAAGCAGTAGATGTTTTTCTGGAACTCCCTTGCTTTCTCTGTGATTCCGTGGATGTTGATGATTTGATCTCCGGTTCTTCCGCCTTTCCTAAACCCATCTTGTATGTCTGTAAGTTCCCATTTCACCTATTGTTGAAGCGTAACTTTAAGGATTTTGAACATTATCTTGTTAGCATGTGAAATGAGAGCAATTGTAAGGTAGTTTGAACATTCTTTGGCATTGCTCTTCTTTGGGATTGAAATTAAAACTGACTTTTCCAGCCCTGTGACTGCTGCTGAGTTTTTCAAATTTGCTGACATATTAAATGCAGCCTTCTAACAGCATCATCTTTTAAGATTTTAAATATCTCAGCTGGAATTCCATCACCTGCTTTGTTCATAGTAATGCTTCCTAAGGCCTTCTTGACTTCACACTCTAGGATGTCTGGTTCTAGGTAACTGACCACACTATTCTTGTTGTTCTGTTTATTAAGACAGTTTTCGTATGGTTCTTCTGTGTTTTCTTGCCACCTCTTCTTAATCTCTTCTGCTTCTGTTAAGTCCTTACTGTTTCTATCCTTTATTGTACACATCCTTGCATGAAATGTTCCTTTGATATCTCCAATTTTTTTGAATAGATCTCTAGTCTTTCCCATTCGATTGTTTTCCTTTATTTCTTCACATTGTTCATTTAAGAAGGGCTTCTTATCTCTCCTTGCTCTTTTTTGGAACTCCGCATTTAGTTGAGTATATCCTTCCTTTTCTCTTCTCTTCTTTCCTTGGCTATTTGTAAAGCCTCCTTGGACAATTACTTTGCCTTCTTGCATTTCTTTTTCTTTGGGATGGTTTTGTCTACTGTCTTCTGTACAATATTATGAAGCTCCACCCAAAGTTCTTCAGGCACTCAGTCTACCAGATCTAATTCCTTGAATCTATTCTTCACCTCCAATGTATAATCATAAGGGATTTGATTTAGGTCATACCTGAATGGCCTAATGGTTTTCCCTACTTTCTTCATTTTAAGCCTGAATTTTGCAATCAGGAGCTTATGATCTGAGCCACAGTCAAAAAGCCCTACGAAGCCAAAAATGTTTGCTATTTGGCTCCTTACAGACAAAGTTTGCTGACCCCTACTCTAGATCATCTTTGTTCATCAAAATCAATCTTGCTGCCATGGAGTTTGTTAACCAAATGCATTATAAATCTTTATCAGATAAATAGGAAAGTATAAGGCTGCTACTTGCTCAACAAAGAGACCAAATTGCAACTCAGCAAAGTAAGAATTTCACAATGAAGCCTTTTAAGAGAAGAAATTAATGTTAAAATCAGCCTTTCAAACAGGACCAAAGAGAGGCAATATCAGTGCCATGCTGAATAGCAACACAGTAACTGTAAGAATAACAGAAACACATTCTGAAGCTGTTCCCTATATACAGTGTTGATAAAATTTGTTAATACCATATGTTAGTCGTATGGAGGGAGGCATGGTCTGACTATGAATTTTGGAATTTTACCAGCAAACTTGTAATATCTGAAGTCACAGATTTGCTGAACTGCTCATCTCTGTGCAGGCTGTGGCTGGAGATTGAAGGAGGTGAACAAGAGGGAAGCAGGAAAGCTGTTCTATGTGCAGCTTGAGTTGAGTGGGGCTGGACAGGACACCTTCTTGTCAATCTCCATCAGCTCTACGTGTCGACACTCAAAGGGAGGAAAATGCTGCTGCTTCCTTTCTAGATGTTTTCTGATAAAAATGGATTTTTAACTGAGCAATCTGATTGGTTCTCAAGTTACCCAGCTGCGGGATTAACAAGAACACACTAGGACTTGTTAGGTATACCATCATTCATTAAATTGATATACCCAAGAAAGGGGAAAAAAATGGTTAGGAGAATCTCTCTGGGGACCTAATTTTGTGCCTTCTTTTTCATATGTGCGATCGAATGCACTCATCCTATGTGAGTCTTTATGCTGTGATTTTTGCACTGTTTCTTTTTATTTAGATCAAACTGAAGCTGTGGAGTATCAAGCCTGCTTCAGCACCTTATTTCTGAACCAAAAGCCAACCTCAGTTTGATACAGTACCAGTCAATCCTAAAAGAGATCAACTCTGAATATTCACTGGAAGGACTGATGCTGAGGCCCCAATACTTTGGCCACTTGATGCAAAGAGCTGACTCATTGGAAAAAATCCTAGTGCTGGGAAAGACTGAGGACAAGAGGAGAAGGGGGCAACAGAGGACGAGATGTTTGGATGGCATCACTGACTCAGTGGACATGAGTTTGAGCAAACTCCAGGAGATGGTGAAGGACAAGGAAGCCTAGCATGCTGCAGTTCAAGGAGTCACAGGGTCAGACACGACTTAACTACTGAACAACAACAATAGAGAAGCAAGGGGTGCTTCTGTGTGATGCAGAAGACTAGGTCCAGTTTCTCATGACCCACGAGGGCTGATTCTTAGGACAGTTTTTTCCCCAAAATCAGAGGGCGAATATAAAAATTTCAGAAGTTGTAAAGAGATAATTTATTTTCCCCCTTGTGTTAGAAAGACTCCATCCCACTTGAGGAATGTCCAAGTGCCTGTACTTCTGGTATTTTCCCCAGAATGGTGTACCCAGCCCTAAGTTAAAAGTTTATGGTGTCTTCTCAAAGACAGTCCTTTGAGAAAGGACTGAAAGAATCCCAGTGAACTTCACCCCAAATTCTTGTCACTAATGTCTTTAATGGCTGCATATTTAATTCTAAAAAAAAAAGACCCTGTGTTATCCTCTCTTGCTTGTTGGAGATCAATTTTTGTCCTTGGTTTTCTCCCCCTACTCCCACAGACCCACCACCTGACTTCAATGGAAACCTCAAAGCTTGAGTTATTATAGCATAATTCATGCCTAGATGCTGAAGGGGTCATTAGCCATCCGGTTTACACCTAGCCACACCAAAGGTGTGAGTTATTACATAATAATTCACGTCACATAATTTCATATTGCTTAATTAACTTTTCTACCAAGTGAAAGCACTTTTGTATCAGTAAATGCGGTGCCCTCATATGACTTAAAAGCCTTTATTTTATACCAGTGGGTCAAAATTTATTAAAAGTGAATTGAATCTCAGGGCTAGAATAAAACCTATCATCTTTTATGTAAATAGAGTGTCAAAATTGCTCTCTGGATTAGGGGAAACAGAAAAAGACAGGACTGCTGGTCTTTCATATCACAACAACAAGAGAACTTACTTTCTGGCACTTGAATATATAAAGGAATAGTGGAATACTTTTGTTTTTGTTTTGTTTTTTCTCCCTATCCGATCATGTAATTTCCAATTTCAAAACATCTGCTCTCTCATTGTTGTTGTTTTTTCTTAAAAAAAAGAACTGGTTTTAGGTCCGCAGGTGTGATCACAAGGGATAAAACATCTGTGGTTTGTCTTAGAAAATGAAGAAGAATATATGCAAAGCTGGCAGATGATATCAGCTGCCACTAAGTCACAACCTTACTCATTACTGAGTCACAGTACTCATTACTGAGCCTCCCAAATTCACAGATCGGGAATCTGTAGTTCAGGGACAAGCACATTTTCCCAGCTGCACATCCCAAGCTTATGTTCCATCCATGGGCCAGGAGCAAACTCTACATTTACTTTCAAATTCTCTTAAGCTTGACTCTTATCAGCTAAAATATTAGTCCCTTGAAACAAGAAAGAAGCACAAGTGACGTCTTCAGTTTGTGGGAAATGTAGGCATAGTAATGATTGTGGCAGATAAGACACATTTGTCTGACGTATTGGTGACCAGCAGGAAAAAGCTGAGGGCTGAGGTGAGCCAGCTGGTCGGTCATAATGAGGTCACGCCAGTCTCAAGGGTCCTTACTTTATAATCCACGAGGAATGTTGTGAATAAGGAACAAAGTCCCCATTAGTCACTGAGATGGCCTTCAAATTTGAGGGGAGAAAAACATCAAGATTTATTTATCACAGCATGTCATTCTTGGCCAGACTGGTTGAATGAAAGGAAGACAAAATTTGGAATTAGACAGACTTTGATCAGAACTCTGAAAAAGCTATGTGCTGACTAGATGACTTCAGGTGAATTATTTAATGCATCTAAACTGCAGGGTCTTCAACCACAAAAGAGGGCAAGTAATCGTCATCTTATGGGGTCAAAGTGACAGTTAAACCTTATTAGGCCTCCCCGGTCATGCAATGGTAAAGAATCCTCCTGCCACGTAGGAGATTTGGATTTGATCCCTAGGTTGGGAAGGTTCTCTGGAGGAAGAAATGCAACCCACTCCAGTATTCTCGCCTGGACAATCTTGTGGACTGAGGAGCCAGGTGGGCTATAGCCCATAGGGTCACAAAGAGTCGGACATGATCTAATGACTGACCACAAGCACGATGCAGTGTAAACCAAGATAATTTTCATAAGTACCTCAGATCTCCAACAAAGGAATGTGCATAATGTTTCCTTACCTCCTTTACTTATGGACTTATGCAGAAAGGGAAAGGGTCCAATGACAAATATTTCCTATAAACTTTGGTAATTTTGAGCTGATGACTTTGCTCTATAAGCAAACACAGACTGTAGGAACCAGGCCATCTGTGTTTGAGAGAAGATGAGACCATTTCATCACACTTCCCAACAAATTGATTCATTGACAAGTGAAGAATATAGGAGGGCAGGCTAGTGCGGGAGACCACACTCCTAGGATTAGGTTTCATCCTCAGGAAGAGACCAAGTAGTAGTTATCTGGAGGATTACATTATCAGTCCTATGGAGGGAGCACAGAAATAAAAGCAATGATGTCAGAATACCAGAGATATGTCAGGCAGATTCCTTAGAAATTGAGGACCTGGAGAAGTGTTTCCTAATTCTAGAACAGATCAGAAAAATAGCCCTCTCTTTCTGAAATACACCTTTCAGAGTTAATTAATTTGACTGGTAATCTAGTAGTCATTCACACTTTAGAATGAATTCTTACATTCAGATAGCAGCCACTGAGGAACAGAAGTACTTTTTCAATTCCAACACATTTTAGGCTTTGTCGCCTTATTTTTCTGTCCAAGGAGGAAATCACACAGTGGGAGAAAAGGATTTCCAGCTGCTGGGGGCAGATGGATTCAGCTTATGAATTTATCCACAGTGGATGTGGAGACTGAAGTCAAATTGAGAAGGCAGCTGTTGCTGAGAAGATGGCCAAGAAATAGTGAAATCAAAAATATGGCTAATTCTTGTGACTAAATCAAAGACAAGGAGCAAGTGAGCTAGAAAGCAGCACTGGATGAAGGAAATTCAAAATTTGGGGTATATGTGCCGTGGATGAACCCAACAGTTGGTTTGTCATTATTTGCTAAGCCTGGGTTTTTTATAACCACAAGTCATTACACAGGGACTTTAGGAACACTGTTCTGCACAGAGCAGAACACTGCTCTTCATGGAGGCCTGTGTGACTGTCAGAGAAGCCGCAGGAGGGTACAAGTCAGGTAGGAAGTGGGGAGTAGACAGTAAAAAGCTATCATGGGGATCTGAAAGTGGTAGAAACCAGCAACTGATTGAGACATCAGAATAATCTCGGCAGACCTTCGCATTAAAGATCATGACTTATTTCTTGGAACTGTAGTTAGTGTTTAAATAGGAAGCCTGGACCTTACTGCAGCCTTATCTGGTGGCTCCCAAACATTGAATGTTTCTGAATGGTTGGAGGTCCATGGCCCCGGTGGCCTCCTTTGACCTGAAGTAAGTCATCTGGAGCAAGAAGACAACGATGAGTGCAGAGTGAATCAGGATCTAGACTGAGAGAGACATCTGGCTTCTTGATGATCACCGGAGCATGAGTTTCACAGGCAGGCGAGGGTGTAAGTGAGGGAATCTGGGGGTGTTTAGCTGACCCCTGCTCACTCTCAGCCTCTCCTACTGGGCAGAGATCTTTAAAGTTATCCCAGAGGCAGCAGTCTCTAAGTACATAAGTAAACATATGCTTGCATTATGAAATCAGTACACTCACATGTATGATCACACTGTGGTTCTCATAAAGAATTTCAACCAACTGGGCCAAAGCCATTTGACCAAAGCCCTTCCCAAAGGGCTAGGAGAGTCAGCCACCTCCTACCATTCCACATAGGCATTGGACCAAGGCTCACACTCTGGGGAATGACCTGGCGGTGCCCTGCAGACCACAGCAGCAGCTGCTTCTGAAACTAAGCTCCGCCTTCTCATTTTGGGGGCATCATCAGTGCACAGCTGTCTTTGGTCAGCTCCCTGGGAAAGGAGCTGAGCTTCCCACCTTCTTCTTAAAGTGGCATTAGCTGTGCCCCTTCTTCTCTGGCTCCACCCACATTCCACAGCGACACTCACTAGCTGCTCACTCAGGCACCTCTAACGCTGCCTTGGCAGAGTGTCCTGGCCAAGTTTCTGACCACAGCTGTTCCACCTAGAGTGTAGCTGGTGGGTCAAAGAATGACCTAAAACAGCTGTCTGTTTCAGGGTAGGCTAGGAAGAGAAGGAAAGTGTGTTTGATCCCAAGGTTGTGTATCTGCAAGTGTGTATGCTTGTTTGCAGGTAGAAATGAGTTAGCAATGTGTGGTCACGTCAGGACAAGTGTGTGCATATCTGATGGGGGAGGGAAAGGGGGGGAGATGGCTAAAAATATATATAGTTTATATTTATAGACTGGATAACGAATGTACATTGTTAGATCTGGCTCTTGAAAGTTTGGCAAGCCAGATTATATATAAGTATGTCAAGACAATCTTCCAAATATAGTTAGAGCACCATATATCCATGCCAGTCTCATTGTTTATAGGGTTCAGGCATATGAAGGGAGCTGTTTAAGGAACATCCTAGCCTTTATTCATATAAACTCAGGTTTTTCACTTTATCCCAAGTCTTCAAGTGTTGCTCGGAGCTTCCTGAGCCCTCCTTAAAGCCCTCTGCCTAAGGCTGCCTGTGAAGATGAAGTTTATCCAGAAGTTACACTTTGTCACAGCCCAGATGCTCAGATGTGTGATGGCACCAGCCACATGGCTGCACGATGCAGGATGCACAAGCTGCCAATTGATGTCCATATGGACTTCATTCCCCTACCAGGATTTGGCCCCGATCACTTCATTTTCTCCTCCATCCCACCTCCGGCCTAATGAATCCTGGCATCTGGCATCCTGCTAATTTTGGGGGACACAGACTCATCTTTGGGAGCCTCCACACTTGATCTTCTTTCAAACTCAGTTGGTTTTAGATCCAACAAACATGGTTTTAGTTTGTCCCCTAGATACTGACAAGCAGAGAGTGCTACTGGCCAATCATTACTTGTGAGTTGGATTTCTCACTATTATGTTTGCGGTTTGCTTTGTGTTATATGTTCCTAAGCTATTTCAATATGAACATATTTTTTAATTAAATCACAAAAATAAAGAACTCCAGGAAACGTTCGGTTCTTGCCCTAACTCTCTGATGGATACCATCAGCTGAACTACTACTTTAAGCCTTTTTCCATAATCTGACTCTACCTTACCTATCATTTCAGTCTCACTAAATTGTTGAATGTTTACTAGGTTCAAGGTACTTTGCCAGGTTCGTGGTGAAAATGTGGTGAATAAGGTGTACATCCGCTTTACAATTTCTTACAATCTCTCCGTGTAATAAAGCAGAACCAGAGAAGTAAAGTATAATGTGAATGGCATGGAAAGAATTAATTCCTACTGAAGGAAGGAGTAGGACATTATGAGAAGAGGACAGGTTGAGATTGACCTAAAGAATGAATAAAGATTTTTTTCAGTCAATCTTAGAGGATATTGCTGATGGAAAGTACAGTATGAGAAACAGCCTAGAGATGTGATAAAGTAAAACTCCTTTGAATAGGCCCATATCATTGGGTGAGCTCATGGTAGGAGCCAAAACTACAATTGTTTTGGGCCCAGGGATGGTGGAGCCTGATGGGCTGCCATCTATGGGGTCGCACAGAGTCAGACACGACTGAAGCGACTTAGCAGCAGCAGGAGCAACAGCAGTGTTGTCAAAGACTTTAGAGACCAGTCTAAGGAGATTTTTCTTGACCATAGAGAGTTGTTGAACTTAGAAATAATAGAAAGGATGTATGGGAAGGACAAGAAGTTCTATCATGGGTACCAGTTAAGAGGTTAGTAACATGAGGTTGCTGTATGCATGGAGACCCCTTCCTAGTGGAGTTCCCAACTGGAGACGATTTAGCTGAACAACAATGATTTAGCTGAACAACAATGATACTTGACATCACTGAAGTACAACTTTCTAAGAATGAGGACTTTGAGAAGAATCAGTCAAGCAACCTCCTATGAAGTGGGTAGAGAGTGGAAGAGGAACCATCTTTGGGGGAGAAGTTTGTGGATCAGAATTTACTCTGTCTTCTGTATAGCTGGGATGGGTGGGGTACAGTTTGGCCTCCTTCTTTTCTTCCCAACCAAGGCAGATGTCCCCTAGAGAATCATTCAGGATACTGGAAGCATTATTGGGAATGGAAGAATGTTATCAACTTTTGCTGCACCTGGATGTCACCAGAACACCTTGACTGTTAGATCTTCAGACAGAGGTGGTGGTCAGAAGATGTTAAGGTTGCTCTCCACTTCCTCCCAGGTTCACTCAGAGTGAGGCAAGTTTTCTATAGACTAAGCCAAGCTCACCAGATGAGGAGTAGGTACAACTAGCAGCTCATACTGATCAGTAATGGGTAGGTGTAAGGAGGGTACAGAGAGCCCAAAAAGAGCTGCTCACACAACATCAGCCCCCTGAGACTCCTGGCTGGGCATCCAAGACCACCTAAGACACCACACTGCATAACTGCAAGCTGGTTACCAATACCCAGAAGTTAGATCCAAGGCATCTGCCAACAACAAGGCAAGAATGGCAAGCTTGCCTACCTCCAATATGCTGCCCATCAAGAGTGAATTCCATTCACTTACCCTTACCTTCCTAACTCCCTCATCATCATAACAGNGAAGTTAGATCCAAGGCATCTGCTAACAACAAGGCAAGAATGGCAAGCTTGCCTACCTCCAATATGCTGCCCATCAAGAGTGAATTCCATTCACTTACCCTTACCTTCCTAACTCCCTCATCATCATAACAGCTTGAGATGGGAAGGGAAAAAGGTCAAGAACCAATCACACTCCACTCCTATGAATTCAGCTTCTAGGACTCTTGCAAGTCTAACCTTAAGGTACAATGCTTTGAACTGAAACAAGGCTGGTATTTTAATAACTGTATTGCAAAAATCAGTAAACTAGGCCGGAGTCTGACTTTACCCCAAACCTGTGACAAACTCTGGAGAGTGAATTTAACTTCAGAATTGGCCCTGCCTTGAGAGAAGGGCTCACTTTTTTAGCCATTGGCTCTAAGTGGTGTGTGGGTGTATCCTCCATAGTCTAGAGGCTCCTGTTAGCCAAAGGGGATTCTACAGAGAAGGGACCGCTATAAGTGGATAGTGAACATTCTCAGAAGCTGGCATATGCAGGCACTGATCTGGTCAAGAGCATCCATACCAAGAATATCCATAAAAGATGAGGACAAAATTGTTCTTAGCAAGATTATGCTCCAGCTAGTAAATCTGGGAAAGAATCGAGGACAATCTTTAACATGAAACAGAGCGATGGCCTGGTTTTAGCAGAAGATAGTGGAAGACTGCATGAGATAAGAGATATAGTTAGAAAGGTCACATATTGCTAAGGGAACTAGTCCTCCTAAATAGTTTTCTGTTTAGAGAACAATTTTTAAATTGCAGATAATTCTGCAAGAAATCTACTCTGTTTTTAATCATAAAAGAAAAGTATGGGGATTTGGAGAGATGATTTAAGATGTGATCAATGCCAAGCTAACTAAAACTATTCCAGATTTATAAATGACCTAACTTTATTTTCTATGTTCACTAACACCAGTCCAGTTATTCCCAGCATTCCATGAGAATCTATATGGAGCAATGGAACATCTGAAGCAAGCACTCATTTTGGTTTAATGCCTAACAATTTTCCATTCCTCTATCCATCACAGTGTTCCTGTTATCAGGCCAACATAAGCCACAGTCATTTTTTTTTTAATAAAACAATTTTCAAACTTTTGTTTTAGAGTGCCTTGAAAATGAGTTATTGATATTTCTCTCTGATACAGAAACATCTTGAACTCAAAACAGACGCCCCATTAGGCAGAGAAAGGTTTACTTGCTGCCTTTCTACTCCAGTGCTCAAGAGCAAACTCTGACAGAAGGAAAGCAGGATTTTCATAGCCACTCCCACGTATGCCCTTGGCAGGTGGTTTCTCCTTTGGCAGAACTGGCTGTGCGTACGGTAGTGCCTTTCAGGGTTCTGGGTGAGAGTCTTCCACTCACCAGCCCTTGTGTGCATGCATACTGGCATGACAGCCATCTATCCATTTCAGGGTGTAGCAGGATTATGTTTCGCGGGACCATGTTTCGGCTAAGCTTCCTCAGGTCCCTGCATGCCAGCCAAACACTTTGTAGGCTGAGGAAGAACCATTCAAAAGTAGAAAGAGACAGCAGTCACTGACCCTAAATTATAACAAAGAGCATGTCATTAAAAATGTTTGTAGCAGCTTATAGATAATGCAGAGCAATTAGCCATCAATTAACATCTCAATGGGACAGGATACAGAGTATCCTGAAAGAGTGAACTTTACCATTTACTGGGTTAAAAAAAAAGTTTTAAGTGGGTCTCTGAAACTCTCAAGTCTTTAATTGTCTCGGGGCTCTATGTGAAAGATCTAATAATCACATACGCATTACACCTACCTGGCAATGCAAAAGGAAAAATATAGGGATTAAATAAATGCCAGGGTCCCCTGATGAGCAGAGACTTGTCTTATTTTGTTTGTAAAGTCAATGCCTGTTCCCCAGGTGGTGGAGGGGCAAAGAATCTGCTTGCCAATGTAAGGGAAATCAGAGACCTGGGTTGGGAAGATCGCCTGAGCTAGGAAATGGCAACTGGCTCCTGTATTGTTGCTTGGAAAATTCCATGGACAGAGGAGCCTGGTAGGCTATAGACCATAGGGTCCCAAAGAGTTGGACATAATTGAGTAACTGAGCACAAAGCCCAAGCCTGGTATAAAGTAGACACTCAATAAACGCTTGCTAAATGAAACAATTCTTTATGTAGGTCCATTTCCCTAATTTTCCTGGGACATAATGAATTGTATCAATCCTACTCTGGATTATTAGATCTATAAAAACTGGGGGGAAATAACCCAGTTTAATTAATCTTTGTAAACCTTTATTTGATTATTTATATTGACCTTTCTAATCATTGATGTTTTTGTCAAATGTTAGGAATAAAGACCACTGTCATCTTGGAGGTTGAAGTAGGGGCTTAAAATTAGTCTCCTACTTGGACCACTACATTTAGGGTCTGGTTTATCAGAGACAGTGCATGCTGCCAGATTTCTGAGGCTTGCAAGCACTACTATACCTTAATTAAGGAAGTGATAGTTTGTTCATTATATTACTTCCTGAGCTGTCTCCATCTATGCCAAGATTTCTTTTATACACAGAACATAAAGGAAAATTGTTATGTAAAAGTCTCTGAAAAGAAAGGGAATCATTTAGATGACTTTCATAGTAACATTCCAGGCTATCTTAAAAGGCAAGTTTTCACTTCAATGGGAAATGTTGACCTCGTCATTTTGAGGCTGAAGATACTCTTTATTTTTTTTGCTCTTGTTTTGCTAATGATAATGACTGTTAGTAATATACAAGAGAGGAATTATTCTTAATTTTGTTACAGATTAACCAAGAAATAAACTAAAAAGCCTTTTAGCTCAATTCATAGTTAATAATCACCACCACAAAACAAAAATGGCAATGGCTAAAACCACACTTGGTAAAATTTGTTGGAATTTTGAAAACCGAAACCTGACCTTAAAAAAAAAAAAAAAAGACTTTATAGGAAAAATAGGATTAAAATGTAAAACTGAAATATTATATGGAAAAATCAATATTTTACTAAAAACTATAAACAGAAGAATCATTTTTTGGTTTAAATGTTATTTTTGAATTGGTAATATATGAATATGATATAAAACTGAGAAGACAAAACATATATAGAAAAGAATTATCTCACTTACTCATGACTCTAGCCATTTACGCTTCTTTACTGGAAATAGCAACTATAAATAAGTTCTTGTACAAGTTCCAAAGATGCAATTCTAATATAAATCAAGAAATAGAATTGCTATGCCAAAGGGTGTGGTCATCTCAAATTTTGATCAATTTGGACAAATTGCCCACGGAAGTTAACCCAAGTTACGTTTCCCCCAGTGTATGAGAGTGTTGATTTCCAAAACCATTGCCAATATTTTCATGTTTGCAAGCTTTGTAGGCAAAAAAAAAAAAAAAAAAATACAGTTTAATATGCATTTCTCTTATCATAAGTGAGGTTGGTCATTTTTTCATATGTTTAAGAGTCATATGAATTTCCTTTTTTATGAATTGACCACTTCAGCACTATTTATCAGTTGCGCCAGAATTTTAAGTGCCATTTGTATCATATACTATTTTATGAGCTTGAGTTTATGGATTTTGTGTTTCCGTTATTGATTGATCTGTATTCATGTTAGGGGAAGCTTACTGACTGAAATCGCCCACCCTGGCCAGGTGCCATAGTAACCATTTACCTGAGTTGTTTTACAACAAGAGGTCCTGCTAAGGAAGATGGAATTCATAAGCCACCACCAAATGGAAGAGTTCAGGAAAGGTCAAAAGGAGACACCACATGTCCGACCACCTCCCAGAATCCTTCTCTCTGGCATACATCTTGGCTGAACAAGGCTTGCACCACCAGGAAGGAGTCTGAGTCAGAACGATTGGCTAAAGACTAATTGCCAATTAGATTGGCTAAACTAATCCCATCATCATAAAACCGGAAACTGCCATGTGGCAGAGTTGTTCTCCTGGGTTCCCTTACCCTACTGCTCTCCACCCGGGTGCCCTTTCCGGATAAAATCTCTTGCTTTGTCAGTACATGTGTCTCCTCAGACAATTCATTTCTGAGTGTTAGACCACAGCCCACTTTCGGGCCCTCGAAGGGGTCCCCCTTCCTGCAACATTCATATTCCAGGACTATGCTATTATAATTATTCTAAATTATAACAGATTTTAATATCTGATAGGGCTAATACCTTCTCATTATGTGTCTTATTTGGCATTTTCCTGGCTATTGTTGTTTTTTACTAGGAACTTTAGAATCAGATGTTTGGTTCAAGGAAAATAATATATTACTATTTCTGGGGGTCAAAATTTCCTTTAAACTTGCAAGATAATAACTGTTAAAAAAACAAAAGCAGAACTCTATAACAGAAGCTATATCTGTTAAAATTTGACATCTGCCTCATCCTTGTAAAATATACTTGAACATTATCACAATAAAAGTAATTTTATTAAAATAAAAGTGAAATTTGGAAGTTGCTTAATGACTCTAAAGAAAATTGATTAACGTATTTGATTAGATAAATGAGGATTTTAATTACAAAAGTTGATCGTTATTTGTATAATTATTATTAAAATAAAAAGTAAAGCTGTTCTTTGAGTTTAAAAGCTGTAAAAAAAAATTTTTTTTTTTACCATTTCAAGATGATAAAGTTATAATCGCTTCTGCTAAGTTGAGGAATACATTTTTATGGAAGTTTACAGACTAAACTAGAATACTATGTTGTTAACAATTCTTTAGGAAATTCAAGTTTTCCATTGTTTACATTTGTGGTAAATCACTTCAGTCATATCTTAGACTCTGCAATCCCACAGACTGTAGCCCACCAGACTCCTCTGTCCATGGAATCCTCCAGGCCAGAATACTGGAGTGGGTTGCCAGTCCCTTCTCCAGGGAGATCTTCCCAACCCAGGGATGAAACTGGTGTCTCTTATGTCTCCTGCACTGGCAAGAGGGTTCTTAACCGCTAGCACTACCTGAGAAGGTGATATGTTGACATATCAAACATTCCTAAAAATCTCAGTTTTGGTAAATTTAATTTAAAAAATCTATCAGCACAATAACCACAATAACTTGTATTTTGTGAATTAAAATCTTCTATAAATTAATTGTCTTTTTAGTGGTCACCTCCAGCCAATTGCCATATTATGGGGGAAAGAATTCTGAAGTTAGACTCAGAAACTCTAGGTTTGAATTCTTTTTGTTTTTCTTTTTTTGGTTTGTTTGTTTTTTGCTTTAGAATTAACATCTTTATTTTTTAATCTATTTATTTTTTTAATTGACAGATAACTGCTTTACAAAAGTGTATTGGTTTCTGCCAAACATCAACATGAATCAGCCATAGGTTTGAATTTTGACCTGATGTTTGTGCTTCCCTGGTGGCTCAGCAGTAAAGAATCCGCCTGCAATGCAGGAGCTATAGGAGACACAGTTTTGATCCCTGGGTCAAGAAGATCCCCTGGAAAAGGGCATGGCAACCCACTCCAGTATGGACAGAGGAGTCTGGTGGGCTACAGTCCATGGGGTTGCAAAGAGTTGGACAGGACTGAAGTGACTTAGCACAGAAATATTAAATTAGGGATTGAGGTTGTTGTGAGATAAGGAAGTTGTGAGAATTATGTAGCAGGATATGAAATCCTACTAAACGAACAAAAAAAGCAGCTCTATATATGTTTAGGGAATAAGTCAATGAAGAAAGAAAGAAAGCAATAAATAAGAGCTCAGATTTACAATTAGCAAGGCATGAGTGAATTTATTGCCCTGGTCCTGACCCATTCTCCACTTTTTCCACAGCTGGTGTATAACTGTTTGAAAAAAAAAAGAAAGAAAGAAAAGCCAGGTTGGCCACTTCCAGAAGTTCTATCTAAGATCTTCAATGTAAGAAAAATCAATTGACCCAAATAGTTATCAAATCCCTGACTTTTTCCTTCATTAACGTAATTTTCTAATCAGCTAGGTTAATCTTGACTGCTAAACTTTTTATTGAATTATAAATAATTCTCAAGGGCAAACCAACTTCATTCACCTCTGTTGAACTCATTTGCTTTCAGTCTGACACTGAGTTTCACAACTGCAGATGGGCTGTAAAAAGTTTATGAAATACTAGTAAAGTTTTTGTGTGTGTGTGTTTTTTTTTAAGAAATTAGTACAAAGTTTTGTAGGTTTTGGGAACAGGTTTATTTTAACTGATCTTTAGGGGTCTTTTTGGATTTCAAGTTCTTGTGCATGCAGTACATCTGATGTGCTTCTCTGGCTGACAGTAACAGAGCTCCCTAGGAAATCACTGCATTTCTTTGGTGAACTTCAGGCCCAAACAGAAGGTAACTTTCAACTGTAGCCAACAAATGAATCATGTGTAGATACTACAAGACATGACAAAAGCTTACCTTTGGGTCAGAAGGGAAGAAAGACCAACCAAAAAGGCAAAACAGTGGGTAAGCGGTCTAACTCCGGCATCAGATTGGTTCCCAAGGACAATGGCCAGAGGCTGAATGTGCAATGTGCATTTATCCAGTAGCAGAGTCAGGCCTCTGTCGAGGCTGTCACTATTCTTTGCGGGTAAACATGCTGGTAGATGTCACACAGAGTTCAAGTCTCCTAGCAGTGTCCTAAAGAGTTTGGAGTCAGAGATACTTGGGGTTAAAATCCTAGTTACCTCCTGTGCAGCCCTAAATATGTTAACTCACATCTCTGGGCCTCAGGTTCCCTATCTATAAATAATATCTATTTATTATAGGCATAATAAATATCACACCAGGGTTGCTGTGAAGGAGTAGAAATCATGCGTATAAGGATATGGGGCAGCACCTGACCCATAATCCATACTGCAGAAACAACCAAAATGGCTGTGCTGCTGTCATGAGAATTTGTGACGTCCTAGCATTTTGAATCCAGGGAAGACTGTAAATGTAAACCAGCCAGAGCTAGGGGGAGAGGAGACAGGAGCCAGCCTGCTAGGAGAGGGGTCAATCAGAATCCGGTTGTCAAGACTCTCAACTCAGTGGTAGAGGCATGTTCCTTCTCAGAAGAGGAATGGAACTCAAACCAAGATGTACAAGGGCCAGTTCACAGGTACAGGTCTCTTGGAATTAACTGTGGGAAGATGGATGTATCCTCTCTGTGGACACAGGCTTGCCTAGGTTCTTATCCCACATACAGCCCCACTCACCCCTGTAGGGGTCCAGAGTCAAACTGAGGTCTATATACAATAGAAACAAAACTTAAAATTCAAGGTAAGAGCTAGCTGTTTAATGCAATAGATTCTCTCCTNTGTAAGGCCTCCCTAGACAGCCATTTTGCTTTTTTGCATTTCTTTTCCATGGGGATGGTCTTGATCCCTGTCTCCTGTACAATGTCAGGAATCTCAGTCCATAGTTCATCAGGCACTCTATCTATCAGATCTAGACCCTTAAATATATTTCTCACTTCCACTGTATAATCATAAGGGATTTGATTTAGGTCATATCTGAATGCTCTAGTGGTTTTCCCTACTTTCTTCAATTTGAGTCTGCTAAAGCTGAAACTCCAGTACTTTGGCCACCTCATGCGAAGAGTTGACTCTGATGCTGGGAAGGATTGGGGGCAGGAGGAGAAGGGGACGACAGAGGTTGAGATGGCTGGATGGCATCACAGACTCAATGAACGTGAGTCTGAGTGAACTCTGGGAGATGGTGATGGACAGGGAAGCCTGGCATGCTGCGATTCATGGGGTCGCAAAGAGTCAGACACAACTGAGCAACTGAACTGAATTCAGCACAAAAATCTACCTAGTGATTCCTTCAATCAGGGTTGGGGGATTTGGAAAGGAGGGACATTCAGATACATTCCATGGAACCAAAAATAATTTATTTCATATTTTTGTAAGTATTTTTCCAAGTGTCTTTATTACTATTTTTTAGTTAATGCATGCTCATTTTATATACTTTCTGTCTGAATAGTGTAGTGTATATTTAAAAATATAGATATATCTTCTAACTATCTTTTAGGGAAAGACTAGCTAAGCTACTCTTAGTTAAATCAGCTTATATTACTTAGCTTGATCTGTCTTAGAAAATTCTCTTATCTTAAGAGTCAACTTGGTGTTAGGAAACAAGCATGGCCTTTCTATGAAATAGCCTATGGCTAAGATAACTGGCTCCACTAGTTACTAGTTTACAACTCAAAGCCTCCTTTCCTTAATCTGAAAAATTATGACAACACCAATTTCAAACCCTTATTAAAGGTTTTAAAGATAAATGCATATAGTGCCGAGTTAAGAAAACTGATTCATAGTACATTACCCCAAAAGGTAAATTTCCTCTTCCCAAAGGCTCTCTTATCTCAACTCAGTGGTAATCTGTTGGCAGTTTAACATATAATAAATTGACTAGTTTTATCGCTAATTTATTGCTTATTTATCAGGTCAAAATATATCTCTTTTGCCCATTTGGGCACTTAGAAAATAAAATCTCTTTATACGGAAAGAGCAGTCTAATTACCCTTACCTTAAATCTTCCTGCATTTTATACTGTCCATATTCAAAGGATGGGAATTTTGTTGCCATTCAAACCCTGATCAGAAGAAGGAAGGAGTCTCTCAGTATCTACACTATAGAGACTTGATTTACATATTCGTTCCAGAGTAACCTTCTAGATTTTCAAGATCATGTTAGGCTTAAATACAAAGCGAGTTGGGGAGGTTTCCCTACGTTTCCATTATTTGAATTATTTGTAAAAGCTTGGAATTATCTGTTTCATGAATATTCTGAGAGCTCATTCTTAAACTGTTCAGTTTCTATATGCTTTTGTATGTGCCATTATGTATATTAGCTTGCCGGGAGTCAGCATGGCAAATCCCACCCATGACAAGGTCATGCAGAAGAGATCTGATAAGCAAGGCTTCAGGACTCAAGGGACTCCCTGGACCTGCCCAAGCATCTACCCCCAAAACTGGAATCTGTCTGTCTTACTATTTTATGTCTTTCACCAACTCTTTTGACATTAACAGGGGGCTATCCCTGACCACCTTTTTCTGGAAAAAGTTAACTTAGGGCTTTAGTTAATAAGTCTCCTGGATATGAAAGAAATATTAAATTCAACCCCCACCCCCATCCCCCCGTTAGCATTCTAGCTTGCTTAGCAGGTTTATCCAGACTCTTGCAGCTATGCATATGATTATTCACAGCCTCCCAACTGTCAGAAGCATGGGAAGCCTAAACATATAGACTTTCAAAGAGTTAAAAACTATTAGAATAATGCTGGTGTTGGATTTCACTGTTGAGCCAATGCTTGCTGCTAAGTTTCCATATCTCTTATCCATTGTACACCTGGGAGTGCATTAGTTAACATAGTTAGAATGTAAGAAAAACAAATAGTAGCCTTGAATTTAACCATATCAGACCTTTGAGCTAATTGGTTCTTTCTTTGTTTTAATTCACTGCACCTTTGCTTTGTGAGAATGTAACTCTGATACTTTCTGAGGCTGACATAGATTAGAAATATAATGAAAAAAAACACTTTGAGGGAAAGTAAGTTTTCTGGTGGAGTAGCCTTTATCAAAAGAGGGTCATAAAATGTCCACAGGCCTCCAAGGCCAGAAGATAATGTACACAACATTGTTTACAGGAAAAGTATGCAGAAAAAATCCTGGTTTCGATAAGGGAAACTGCTGGGTGTTTGGGCTGATTCTGCATGACCTTGCATCTTTCATTTCCCTCTATGTATAAGTCAAGGTATAAGAGTCTTTTGAAAATAAAGTTACAGGCCTTGCTCTCTGAAGAAGCTTGGTCACCCCATGTCTGTCTTTCTTTCTCTCTCTTACTATCTTTTAGGCTGATCCCTTGAAGCATAGAGGCTCTCTGTGCTCGCTTTTCTGCCTAGTCTTCTAAGACCTGAACAGGAAGGTGCTCTGCATCTTCACTCCCTTAGGAGACTGGGAGGGTGCCTGTGGCTTCCGTAAACAGAGCAGGTCCCTTTTCTCGGGGCTTTATTAGCTTTCTCTGTAAATCAAGGAATATCAACTTCAATTCTTTCCTCTCTCATTCATTCATTCATTCACCAATGCCATTTCTCCTGAGGGTTGCCCTGGATCCTGCAGGGGCTGGGCCCCGGCATTAACTGATTCCATTATATTAATGATTATATGTTTATTCAGGTACTTCTTCAATATTCTGTGTTTTATGGGGCCATTTTATCCAAAATTTCAGAATATTAGCATAAAAATTTTATGATCACTCACTTAGAGCCAGACATCCTGGAATGTGAAGTCAAGTGGGCCTTAGGAAACATCACTATGAACAAATCTAGTGGAGCTCATGGAATTCCAGGTGAGCTGTTTCAAATCCTAAAAGATGATGCTGTTAAAGTACTGCACTCAATATGTCAGCAAATTTGGAACATTCAGCAGTGGCCACAGGACTGAAAAGGTCAGTTTTCATTCCAATCCCAATGAAAAACAATGCCAAAGAATGTTCATACTACAACGCAACTGCACTCATTTCACACACTAGCAAAGTAATGGTCAAAATTCTCTAAGCCAGGCTTCAGCAGTAGGTGAACTGAGAAATTCCAAATGTTCAAGCTGGATTAAGAAAGGACAGAGGAACCAGAAATCAAATTGCCAACATCCGCTGGATAATCAAATAAGCAAGAGAGTTCCAGAAAAACTTCTACTTCTGCTTTATTGACTTCATCAAAGCCTTTGACTGTGTGATCACAACAAACTTAGGAAAATTCTTAAACAGATGGGAATACCAGACCACCTTACCTTCCTCCTGAGATATCTATATGTAGGTCAAGAAGCAACAGTTAGAAACAGACATGGGAAAACAAACTGGTTCCAAACTGGGAAAGGAGTCCATCAAGGCTGTATATTATCACCCTGCTTATTTAACATATGCAGAGTGAAAAAGTGAAAGTAAAAATGAAGTTGCTCAGTTTGTCCAGCTCTTTACAACTGTATGGATTGTAGCCCACAAGCTTCCTCCATCCATGGGATTTTGAAGGCAAGAGTACTGGAGTGGGTTGCCTTTTCCTTCTCCAAGTGATCTTCCTGACCCAAGGATCGAACTCAGATCTCCCTCATTGCAGGCAGACACTTTACCATCTGAGCCATCAGGAAAGCCCTATATCATGTGAAATGCTAGGCTGAATGAAGCTCAATCCAGAATCAAGATTGCCAGGAGAAATATCAATAACCACAAATAGGCAGATGACACCACCCTGATGGCAGAAAGTGAAGAACTAAAGAGCCTCTTGATGAAAGTGAAACAGCAGAGTGAAAAAGCTGGCTTAAAACTCAACATTCAAAAAACTAAGATCATGGTATCTAGTCCCATCACTCCATGGCAAATAGATGGGGACATAATGGAAACTGTGACAGACTTTAGTTTCTTGGACTCAAAAACCACAGCAGATGGTGACTACAGCCATGAAATTCAAAGATGTTTGCTCTTTGGAAGAAAAGCTATGACCAATTTAGACAGCATACTAAAAAGCAGAGACATTACTTTGCCAACAAAAGTCTGCCTAGTCAAAGTTATTGTTTTTCCAGTAGTCATGTATGGATGTGAGAGTTGGACTATAAAGAAAGCTGAGCTCCAAAGAATTGATGCTTTAGAACTGTGGTGTTGGTGAAGACTCTTGAGAGTCCCTTGGACTGCAAGTCAATCCTAAAGGAAATCAGTCCTGAATATTCATTGGAAGGACTGATACTGAAGGTGAAACTCCAATACTTTGACCACCTGATACAAAGAACAGTCTCATTGGAAAACACCCTGATGCTGGGAAAGATTGAAGGTGGGAATAGAAGGGTACAACAGAGGATGATGATTGGATGGCATCAGAGACTCAACGGACACGAGTTTGAGCAAGCTCTGGGAGTTGGTGATAGACAGAAAAGCCTGGTGTGCTGCAGTCTGTGGTGTCACAAAGAGTTGGACACAACTGTGCAACTGAGCTAAACTGATGGGACCATTTCATCTAAAACTTCAGAACATTACTATAAAAAATTTTAAGCATATTAGTAATTACTTGAAATTTTTTGTGCTAGTTTTTCCTTTTTGTCCTTACTATTTCTTATCTCTCATTTCTTTCAGTCTTGTCAGAGCTATCCTAGATTTTCCAAAAATTGACTATGTTGATTTATTGATTTCACCTATCATATCTTCTAAAATTAATTTCTGCTTTTATTATTTCATTCATCTTTGTTTGTGATAATTTTGTTATTCTTCATCTCATTTATTAGGTTGCATCCATATGTCACTAATTTTTACCATGTCTTGTTTCCTAAATGAGTTTGTTTCCTTCAGTGTAGTAATTTGATGTACCCTACAGTAGCGTGGCCAAGAGGAGCAACTCCACTTTCAAGGTCAGGAGGGACGGCAGTGTGGAGATACCCCTCGTCCAAGGTAAAGAGCAGCGGCTGAGCTTTGCTGGACCAGCTGTGAAGAGATACCCCATATCCAAGGGAGAGAAACCCAAGTAAGATGGTAGGTTTTGTGAGAGGGCATCAGAGGGCAGACACACTGAAACCATAATCACAGAAAACTAGTCAATCTGCTCACATGGACCAAAGCCTTGTCTAACTCAAAGAAACGAAGACATGCTGTGAAGGGCCACCCAAGACAGATGGGTCACGGTGGAGATGTCTGACAGAATGTGGTCCACTGGAGAAGGGAATGGCAAACCATTTCAGTATTCTTGCCTTGAGAACCCCATGAAAAGTATCAAAAGGCAAAATGAGAGGATACTGAAAAAGGAACTCCCCAGGTCAGTATGTACCCAATATGCTAACTGGAGATCAGTGGAGAAATAGCTCCAAAAAGAATTAAAGGATGGAGCCAAATCAAAAACAATACCCAGCTGTGGATGTGACTGGTGATAGAAGCAAGGTCCAATGCTATAAAGAGCAATATTGCATAGGAACCTGGAATGTTAGGTCCATGAATCAAGGCAAATTGGAAGTGGTCAAAGAGGAGATGGCAAGAGTGATCATCAACATTCTAGGAATCAGTGAACTAAAGTGGACTGGAATGGGTGAATTTAACTCAGATGACCACTATATCTACTACTGTAGGCAGAAATCCCTTAGAAGATATGGAGTAGCCATCATGGTCAACAAAAGAATCTGAAACGCAGTACTTGGATGCAATTTCAGAAATGATAGAATGATCTCTGTTCGTTTCTAAGGCAAACCATTTCAATACCATGGTAATCCAAGCCTATGCCCAAACCAGTAATGCTGGAATGCAAAAGTAAGAAGTCAAGAAACACCTGGAGTAACAGGTAAATTTGGCCTTGGAATATGGAATGAAGAGGACAAAGGCTAATAGACTTTTGCCAAGAGAACACACTGGTCATAGCAAACACCCTCTTCCAACAACACAAGAGAAGACTCTACACATGGACATCACCAGATGGTCAACACCGAAATCAGATTGATTACATTCTTTGCAGCCAAAGATGGAGAAGCTCTATACAGTCAACAAAAACAAGACCGGGAACTGACTGTGTCTCAGGTCATGAACTCCTTATTGCCAAATTTAGACTGAAGTTGCAGAAAGTAGGGAAAACTACTAGACAACTCAGGTATGATCTAAATCAAATTCCTTATGATTATACAGTAGAAGTGAGAAATAGATTTAAGGGACTAGATCTGATAGACAGAGTACCTGATGAACTATGGATGGAGGTTCATGACATTGTACAGGAGACAGGGATTAAGACTATCCCTAATAAAAAGAAATGCAAAAAGCAAAATGGCTGTCTGAGGAAGCCATACAAATAGCTGTGAAAAGAAGAGAAGTGAAAAGCAAAGGAGAAAAGGAAAGATATAAGCATCTGAATGCAGAGTTCCAAAGAATAGCAAGGAGAGATAAGAAAGCCTTCCTCAGTGATCAATGCAAAGAAATAGAGGAAAACAACAGAATGGAAAAGACTAGAGATCTCTTCAAGAAAATAGAGATATCAAGGGAACATTTCATGCAAAGATGGGCTCGATAAAGGACAGAAATGGTATGGACCTAACAGAAGCAGAAGATATTAAGAAGAGATGGCAAGAATACACAGAAGAAC
>SJYV01037578.1:147540-228247 GCA_006410875.1 Neotragus pygmaeus | reverse complement strand
GGAGATATTACTTTGCTAACAAAGGTCCATCTAGTCAAGGCTATGGTTTTTCCAGTGGTCATGTATGGATGTGACAGTTGGACTGTGAAGAAAGCTGTGCACTGAAGAATTGATGCTTTTGAACTGTGGTGTTGGAGAAGACTCTTGAGAGTCCCTTGGACTGCAAGGAGATCCAACCAGTCCATTCTAAACGAGATCAGTCCTGAGTGTTCATTGGAAGTTCTGATGCTAAAGCTGAAACTCCAATACTTTGGCCAACTCATGCGAAGAATTGTCTTGTTTGGAAAAGACCCTGATGCTGGGAGGGATTGGGGGCAGGAGGAGAAGGGGATGACAGAGGATGAGATGGCTGGATGGCATCAGGGAGTTCATGATGTACAGGGAGGCCTGGAGTACTGCAATTCATGGGGTCACAAAGATTTAGACACGACTGAGCAACTGAACTGAACTGAACAGTTTGGATATGCATTTTTTTTCTCATTGAGTTCTAACAATATTCTAATTGTCATCTTCATTTGTTCTTTTTCCCCAAGGTTTACTTGTTGAGGTGGGCTGTTAAATTTTTGATACATAGGGCTACTTAAGTTAGTAATGTCAGAAAACAATCTTGAATTAAATATGATGCCAGTTTTCCAAAATTTGTTGAAACAAGTATTGTTGCCAAGTGTAGGATCAATTTTCATAAAGTATTTTCTATGTGATTAAGAAACATTTATTCCTCAATTGTTTTATATGTGTTTATTAGATCAAGTTCCTCATTTATATTTTTTCAAATTGTCTATAAATATACCCTTACAACTTTTTTCTGTTTTACCTACTTATATTTAAAACACATGTCTCAAATTCTCCCAGTTTTATTGTTGAATTACCTTTTTGTAATTCTCCATTTTTGGGGGGTGGGGTATACATTATTCATACTGTTTTTTTTTCTTATGGTTCTTATGAACTGTAAAAAAAAAGTCTGTCTCATTACATTCATTATGATTAAGAAGTTTGATTTTCTCATCTATCTTACAATTTTATATGCTGTTTTTCCCCTCATCTTGAGCCTGATTTATAACACAATGTCAATCAAAATTTCTATTATTTTAGGAGTTAACTTAAAATCTGAATATGCATCTTATATAACAGAATCCAAAGTTAATCATCTTAGGGTCCTCTTCCCAGACAATATTTCAAAGAATGCATTCACTCTGATCATTCCTTTTTATCTTGGATTTTATTATACTTCATATTTTAATTCTAACTTGTTTTTTTTTTAATGTCACAACTGGTCACTAATATAGAGGTAGCTGGGTTTATTTTTTCCAGTCAATATTTTGTTACATTTATTCCTGTGATTTACCTATTTGCTCCTTATTCCATTTTTCATTTCTGTCCTTTATGGCAAGTTCAATTTCTGTCTTCCTGTAATTTGCATTTTTCCTATGAATGTCCCATTGGTGAATATATGTTGGTAGTAAATGCTCAATTTTTCTTTGCCCAAAACATATATTCAATCTGTTAATGATAATTAAGCTTGGACTAAGTTTTAACTATCAGAGTTTTCAAGATCTAATTACTGTTTCTGATCTAATTACTGTAACAGATCTAATACTGTTTCTGTTTTTGCAACTCAAATGCCTGATTTCAGTCTAATTACTCTTTATACATATTTTATTCTATCTCTCAAAATTATTTTAAGTAGTTCTTCATCTCTGGTGATCTACATTTGTATTCACTCTGTTAAAAGTCCATTTATCTCCCTGAATTTGAAGATTTGTATCTTTCATTGATTCTTAAAAAGCTTTCAACCATTACCTCTTTGAATATTACCCCTCTTCTATTCTCTCTGTTCTTTCACTCTAAATTTTTTTGGACCTTCTATTCTCTTCTTCATCTCTAATCCTTTGTCATTTTTCTATCCTTTTTTCTCTGTGTGTGCATTACTATGGGTCATTTATTCAGAAACAATTTCCAGTTCACCAATTTTCTCTTTACCTTTAACCTATTTACTGTTTAATCTCGCCATTGAATTTTTCATTTTGGTGTTAGTTTTTCATTTATACCTACATATATATATTTTTTTCTTCCAAATATGCCTATTATTATTTGGTGACATTTGTTTTTTATAATATCTTGATTTGTTCTGTGTTTTTTAACTCTAGTTTCAATTTCTAGCAACATTTTCAGCATATATATACATAACATTCTTTAATAATTCTAGTATCTGAAATCTTGGATATCTACTACTGATAATCATTGATTATGTTGACTTTGTTCATCATAGCTTGTTTCCATTTGTGTTTTATAATTTTTCTTTGTCGATTTTGTTGATATGGCTTTATCTGGAGTAGTTTTTGCCATTCCGAGTTAAAGGTTCAAATGCTCAGAAAAGATTTATGTTTGTTTTCCCTAGATGTATAAGAGCACTAAAACTGAGGACTTCTTTACATTAATGTCATGGTTTAATAGTAACGTAAAGATCATGTCAGTGGAGTGAGGAGCTTTTTTCCTACCATCCAGATCCCTGACCAGGACAGACTAATTGTCACCTGTCTTTGCCAGCAGAGATGTTTAAACCTACTGCTACACTCAATGAGCTCTTCAAGGATCTCCACATTACACTAAAGGGTCTTTCTTCATTTCAACTTTTAACCGTTCAGCCCAAGGCCCACTCACTATCTCTGTAGTCCTCAAAAAAGACAAAATTTTGGTTACTAAGATCTGCTAATGTCCTTTGGGTGCATAGATTTAGTGTCTACTTACCAGTCCAGAGTCAAGTGATTTCTTTGTATGTGATTCAGGGCCCTCTGCTTTTGTTTTTTCTTATAAGCTTAACTATTCCTTTGAGAAAATGTTTCTCCTCTTTTATCATTTATTTCTAGGTATGTACAGATGACTCCATTTTCCATACTGTAGAAAATGGAATCTTTTATTAGTTTTATTAATACTCCATCCTAGGCCCATTCTTTGTTGGTTCCCTCCCCTCCACACCACCTCTCTAGCCTTACCACCCACATCAACTATAGAAGCTACCAGAGCAATAGCATTCTCTCGTTTCTCATCCAAGACCATCAGATTTCATTTAGGGTCAAGTTCTCCAGGCCCTTACCTAAAAGCTTTCGTTTACCCAAACTAAAGTCTTGACAACAGCATAGCTAAAGCTCATCTGCATTTCATTTACTGACTCTGATTCTTGTCAACCTAAGTATGTTCTCAAATTCACAGACGAATATGGGAGAGAAAGGAGGAGGTGGTGGTGTCAACAAGTTTTCGAACAGAATTTAATAACAAATTTGCCTTTTTCAATCTAGCTTAAAGTCACATGAGGTTGAAGAAACATGCCCTAAATTTAGCTAAAATAGAATGCAGTATATAATCAAACATGCAGTTAAAAAAAAAAAAGAGGGCTTGAGTTATGATATAAATGTAACATATAGAACAGTATATCTAGGTAAAGAGATATGTGTTCTAAAAGCTTGTCTCAGACCCCTAAAAGCTCTTGAAGGAAAAAAAAAATCAAATCATTGAAGGAAAAAAATTAATGATTAACGTATGGTTTTCCTGACAACTTGTCTCAAATTTTACATTTAGCCGTCAGTCAAATATCCTCTCCAAGTTTTTATTTTGAAAAGTTGGGAAAGATCTGATGAATTTCAAATATGTCATTAGTTTTAAAGTTGACACAGTCATACCTGAAAGTAACTCTCTTGATGCACACAAACATTTATAAATGTCACCAAAACAAGAAGAGATACTCACCAAAGGTACCTAATTGCTCAATGAATCAAATTAATATGCATTCTTTCAAATATAATGTAGTCACATCTGGACATTTTCATAAAAATTTACTCAAAATTATTAAATCTATGCCATAAATTAACAATGAATGACTAGCTAATGAATTTTTAACAAAAAGACTAGAAAGTATTCATATCAGTTATTTCCAATTCACACCTGTCAAGAAGCACATGTCTTACCAGAGAAAGAAATAGCAAAATACTTAATTCTGCGCCTCTCTTGCCCCCAAATGCCTGTTTTCTACTCAAATTAAAGGAGTATCACTGTCAAATCTTCTAGAAAATTTCCCTGCATTCATTCTAGGCTTCCTTACTTCCCACTAAGTACTCAATCCAAATCCACAGTCTTGGCTTTCAACATTCCACAAATACTGCCAGGCAAAGGTCAGCAGTTCCCTCTGTTTTTCCAAACCCAGTGAGCCTATTTCCATCCCCATTCCTGCCTATTTGCCCACCTTCTTCTGCCTGATTTCCTTAACATTAACTCTCTTTGCCTAACCTTTCATCTAGGTCCCCTTTCTGTCTCTCTCTGAAATGCTGCTGCTTTCGTGGGCTCTGATTTCTTTAATTCTCAAACTGCATCATCTATCTGAATACATACCTAGACTTTAAACTTTCATATTGACATTTTCTAAATCTCTATCACTAGCTGATTTTTCTCTTGAGCTCAAACCTGCACTCTGGACCCTTTTGGTATGTCTCATAATAAACTGTCCAAGACCCAAAGCAGACTCATTATTTATCCTGAATGCTCTTGTCTACAAGCGAACAGTAACATTAACCTACTGCCTCAGCCAGGTAGACATTTAAAGAAGAATCCTCCTCTTCTACTCTCTAGAGGCAGTTATCTGTTGGAACCGACCACTCCCAGCTCCTTAACATGCTCTCTGCTCAATCACTGTTGCCACTCTCACCACACCTTCCATGGGCTCTTGCAGTAGCCATTTAACTGTCTTTCTGACTCTAGCTTTGTGAACCTACATTTCACCTGTCTAACCTCTATGCTGCTGCCAGGGTGGTCTTTCTAACATGCAGTTCTGATCACATCATTCCTTGGCTTAACATTCTTCAGTAGCTTCCATAACCATGTTTTCCAAACTAGTCTCTCAGAGATTCTGAGTCATTAGATCAGAGTCGGGACTTAGAGGCCTGCATTTTAATGAGAGCACTGGGGCAGTGATGGGGAGGGGAGGTGGTGTCTTATAATTAAGCAAGGTAACACTAACCCACGGAATTAAATCTCCACTTTTTGCGTAGCTTGTAAGCCCACTTCACCTCTCCTACCTTCTCTTTCCAGAATACTTCAATACACATACACATTGCAGTCAACTTCTAATTACACTGAGTCATGTAGAATTTCCCCAAAGTGCCAAAATGCCATGTGCTCTTACACCTCAACACCTTTGCACGTGTTGCTTCCATCACCTATCATGCAATCTCTGGCTTATCAAACTAGTCCTGCAAGTCTCAGTCTAGACCTTACCTCATCTATGAGGACTTTCCTAATTTCCTCAAACAGATTTAGGGGTGCCTTTTCTTATATTTTCGTGAGTTTTGTGTACACTGCCACTGTAGCATTTTAGCACCTCCATCACTGCATTCTGTTTAAATGTATATTGACTCACTAGACTGGGGTGTTTGAGAGAAGAGAAACCCTTACTTCTTATCTATAACACATTACACAGAGACAAGCATTAAATAACTATTTCAGGAATTACCAGATAAATGACTAAAAGCCACATTAAGTAGAAAGGATTGGCTTGGCCCTAGCTCCATTCTGCTAATCACTAATTGTCTCATTACAGAACAAGTAACACACCCTCCCAGGATCTTAGTTTCCTCATATATAAAAGGAAAATAATATAATAATAATAATATAATAGTATAATTTCCTTTGGTCTATTTTTTAAGCATTTATATGGAAAGATTCAAACATATACAGAAGTAGAAAGAATGACATAATGAACCCCCTTGTACTCATACACCTAACTTCAATCACTGACATATTTTTTCTTTATACCTCCAGTTACTTCTCCCACTTCAGATTATAGGCAAATTCCAGACATCATATCACTAAACTCATAAATATTTCAATATATATCTCCAAGACTAAACCTCTTAGAATATCTATAATGTCATATCATAATCTTATAATTCATCTTCAGTTCAGTTCAGTCACTCAGTCACATCTGACTGTTTTCAACCTCATGGACTGCAGCATAATTCACCTTGGTAGGTCAAATTTATAGTTATAATTCCTCATGTATATCTCCTTATTAGAACTACTCATTCACACATTTGCCTTGGCCTCATGTATTTCCCCACTCCTTGAATTTCAGTTTGGCTATGTGAATTGTTTTCATCAAAGAGATGTTAGTGGACCTAAGTCAAACCAATATTGAAATAGTCTTGCGTATTTGGGCTTTTCCTCACATGTTCTAGTTTTTTGAATAAGAACATGCCACTGATAACCACTGGTTCAAGGAGGATAAGAAACATGTGGAGAAATTTTGAACCCTACCCAAAGCTTGGAGCCACCCCAACAATTGTAAATTTATAGCCTGAAGCAGAGCTACCACAGCTCACAGAGATGTGATCAAGAAAGGAATGCCTATTACTGTGTGCCACTGATATCTTGTGGTTGTTATTCAGAAAAATCTGAAACAAAACGTTAAGTTTAGCAATTCCTTAATATCAAATATATGATATGCTAACACATTATTTTTTGGTGTAGAGTTATTTATATCTTTGGAGGTAAAATTTACACATAACAAAATGAATACATCTTAAGTATCAGTCAATAAGCTTTGACAAATAGTATGTAACTGAGCAACTCAAAACACTGTCAAGATAGAAACATTACCATCTCTGAAGAAAGCTCCCTCATGCCCCATCCCAATCTATTCCCACCCATCACCTATAAACACTGTCTTAACTTTTTGTTCTACCATAGCACAGTTTTATCTGCCCTAGACTGTGGTATAAATAGAATCCTAAAGTAAGTACTTTTTGGTTAAGCCTTATTTAACTCACCATTGTGTTTTTGAGATTCATCAACGTTGTATGTATCAGTAGTTTGCTCCTTTTTATTGATGGGTACTATCTCAAGTTATACATTTACTGCAGTTTGTTTACTCATTCTTGATGTATACCTGGACTCTATCCATTTCGGGATCTGAGGAGTGAAGTGTCTATGAACATTTTAATGTAAGTCTTATTGTAGATGTTTATTTTCATTTATCTTGAGAAATTAAAAGATATACAGTGCTCATGGAGACAGAATTAATATTGTTCAGATGACCATATTGCCCCAAAGCTATCTACAGATTCAATGCAAACCCTATCAAAATACCAATATCATTTTTCACAGAACTAGAATAAATAATCCCAAAATTTGTATGGAAACAAACAAACAAAAACCAGAAAAGCCAAGATAGTCTTTAAAATGAGGACAAAGCTGGAGGTATCTTGCTTCCTGATTTCAACATATACTTCAAAGCTACAGTTATCAAAATAGTATGGTACTGGAACAAAAACAGACACACAGATCAATGAAGCAGAATAGAGAACCCAAAAGCAAGCCAACACTTATATGGTCAATTAATCTATGACAAAGGAAGCAAGAATATATACTGGGGGAAAACATCCTCTTCAATAAACAGTGCTGGAAAAACTGGATGGCAATGTGCAAAAGAACAAACTTTCTCATTCCAAGTACAAGATACAGAAGCAACCTAAGGGTCCACCAACAGATGAATGGATAAACAAGATATGAGATGTATACACACATACCATACACACACACACACACACACACACACACACACACACACANGCTGGGGCCCTGCATGGGATGGGCTCAGTCTAGTATATTTGGTATCACAGATCGGAAAACCAGAAGGGACAAGGTTATTTGAGCAGGTCTTCCTCTAGGTAGACTGTAACTGCCTATCATCCTCACCAGATTTATGTGTTATTACCTTTAAAACTGGGAGGTCCTTTTCCTGGTGGTCCAGTGGGCAAAACGCTATGCTCCTAAAGCAGTGGGGACAGGTTCAATCCATGGTCAGGAAACTTAAGAATCCCCCAGGCTGCATGGCGTGGTCAAAAGCAAAACAAGAAAAACCCCGGGAAGTCCTACTTTGAGTCTGATTTCATTCGCTCTTGCTATAGGTAAAGTCCCGTTTTCTTCTCTGTGATCATTTGGGATCCTACCTGCCTTCGATCTGGCTGTTCCTAACTTTGTATGTGACTGCCACAGCAGGCTAGGGTGATCTTGGAACTGCTCCCTAATTCCCAGTCCTTTGCTCTGTTGTTCTGTGTCTCCCTCTCCAGATCTTACATCTATCAGAAGCGATGGGTGAGACTGGATGCCAGTCACCTTCGATACTTTGATAGTAACAAGGTGAGGCCTGTTAGTCCCTGACATGACCCTGCTTCAGCCTGAACCCTGACCCTGGGCCCAGGCAGAGTCCCTGCCTAGATGAGTCCTCACCAGAGCTCTGCTCTGACTCCTTGGACTGTGTCCTCCTGACCCGTTGACCAGCCATGGCCTTGGCCCGGGTTGATATAGGGACTGTCACTGACCCCTGTGGGAGATGGGGCTGCCACCTTCATTTCAGCAGAGGTTGAGGGGGTCACAGAGGGGCTGGGCCTCTGCGGTCCTCACCCCCACAGTCTGGCTTCTCTCCCCTAGGATGCCTACTCAAAGCGCTTTGTCCCCGTGGCCTGCATCTCCCGAGTGGCTGCCATTGGGGACCAAAAGTTCGAAGTGATCACGAACAACCGGACCTTTGCCTTCCGGGCAGAGAGTGATGGTAGGGAGTCGGGTGGAGAGAAGACTGGCAGTTCAGCCTGAGAAGTGGGGGAAGAGAACCAAGGAACGTCTGCTCCCCCCATATCAGACCCAGAGAGGAGTCAACCCTCTGTGAAGTAGGGGAGGGGAGGGCCCTCTCTGACCAGCTTTGTGCTTGAGACACCACTGAGTCCTCAGCACCACACATCCCCATTTCAGGGGATACAGGCTCGGAGAGGCCAAGGGCCTTGCCCACCCTAAGTGGCACAGCTGGGATTGGAGCCTGAGCTGGTCCGCATCAGAGAACTTGGAGATGAGAGACAGGAGGGCTAGTCCGGGTGGGCTTTCTGGCAGTGGTGTTGCTGAGGAGCTTGGAGTGGGGACCCTGAGGGAACCCCTGCCTGTCTGAGCTTGGGCCTCCCCTTTCCCTTTGCCCGCAGCGGAGCGGAAGGAATGGATGCAGGCCCTGCAGCAGGCGGTGGCTGAGCAGCGTGCCCGGGCCCGCGTGTCTAGTGCTTACCCACTGGGTGTTCAAGGCTCAGAGCCCCATGACCATGCCGGCAGTCTGGAGCTACGTGGCTTCAAGAATAAACTCTACGTGGCCGTGGTCGGGGACAAAGTTCAGCTTTACAAGAATCGGGAGGTGTGACTGGTCTGCCAGGCTGCTGAACCTCTCCCTTGTCCCTGCCCACCAAGTCCCTTAGTCCCGCCTTTCACCCACCTGGTCCTTCAGCCCCAGCCCTCCGCCCTGGTCCCTCAGGCCCACCTGCTTGGTCCTCAGCCCTCCCCCTGCCCCTTCCCTCTTCTCTTGACTCAGCCGTTTGCCTGCTGCCTCGTCCTGCCGCTTGTTCTGACCCTTTCTCCCGCCTGGCCCCTGAGCGATACCCTCCCATCACCACCCTGGCTCTTGCACCCCCTGTTTATTGCAACATGGCCTCTGATCAAGGTCCATTTACCCATGCCCAGATTCCTGAGCCCTCCCATACCTCCTTCCTGGGCACTTTCTAGTCCCTAAAGTCCCACTTCCCCTTCCTCTCTCCCCCGTCCCTGGGTCTTGGCACACCACCCCCCAGCCTTGCCCTCACCCCTTCCCACCCACTGCCAGGAGTACCGCCTGGGCATCGGCATCACCTTCATTGACATGAGCGTGGGCAACGTGAAGGAAGCGGCCGACCGGCGCAGCTTCGACCTCACCACCCCCTACCGCATCTTCAGGTGAGCCTCCCGCCCCTTGTTCACCTGCATCCTCACTCCCTGATCGTGTTTTCTTCTTGCATGTGGAGGAAGCTGCCCCTGTTTCTAGGTTCCTTTTCTCCCCTCTCTCCCCAGCCCTACCCACCTTGCTGGGCCTTGCTAACCTGCTCTGATCCCTTCCAAGACGTCTCACATCCCCGCTCTGTCCATCACCGTCTCCCCTTCCCTGCCACACTGCTGTGCCGCCCTCTCACCTGCTGTCCCCTGCAGCCTGCCGTGCTCCGCTCACAGGTGCTTGTCTGGCACTGACAGCGGCTTGAGATCCAAGGCTGCGCCGCACTCCCTGTCTCTCGCCCATCCTGTGTGCTGCTCCCTGAGCCTCCAGGACTCTACCGGCTTGGTTTCCTCTGACCTCAGCTGCCCATCAGTGATCTGCCTCTGTTCTTCATCCTCTCCCTGGGGAAAACTGCCCACTCAAAGACNAGCCTGTCGGGTAGAGCCGAGCGGGGCCGAGCGGGGCCGAGCGGAGCCGAACAGGTGGACAAAGCCGGTCGGGGAGAGCCGAGCGGGGCCGAGCGGGGCCGAGCTAGTCCCCGGGAGCTCAGCGGGTGACTGCAAGGGCGGCTGAGTGGGTCCCGCCTAGTGGAGGCGGTGGCGGGACTTGTTAGGGGTGAAGCCGCTCTGGAAGTCCTGCGGTCCTTGGCGTTTAGACCTCGCCTTTTCAGGCTAAACAGGGGAAGCGGGGCGCTTCGTTCGCCAGGCCCGTGAGGTAAAGTCAGAGGAGTCTTCTGTGGCGGCTTCGGTTGCCGGGTTGGCGCAGCTCGGGCTGTGATGGTGGGACCTTGTGCTCTGTCTGCCGGGACCGGCTGTCGCCTCTGGGTTGGGCCCTCGGGTCCGGTTAACCTGGGAGGGGTTCTGGGGGGCAGGTCTCCTGGGGCTGAAATTGCCCGTCGGGTTGTCCGGAGAAGCGCGTCCCCGCCTCGTCGTCGGGTGAATGCGTCCCCGGTCCGGAGCGGGGGTGGGACGGACAGACGGCCCCAGCCGAGCCTGGGCTGCGCCGGCGTTTGGACCTAAGGCGGGAGGCGCTCCCTGGGCTCCGGGCGGTGAAGGAGTCCGGAGTCGGAGGACGGCCTAGGCCCGGGCGGGGGGCGACCCCACTGAGCCCGGTTGTCGCCTGTGAGATGGGTGGACACGCCCTCGTGTCGGAACGTTCAGAAAGAGGCTTGGGGGGTGCTCGGGGTAAGGACTTCGGCAGTATCATCCTGTGGTCTGTGTGTGGTAAGATGTCACCCCTTTTAATTCCTAATAAAGTGTTCCGTGCCAGGCACTGTTTAAGCCGGGGTGGAGTGGCGGGCATAGACGTGAACATGTAAGCCAGTCATCCCTGCTTGTATTCTGGCAGGAGGCAGCTCTTCCTGTGATCTGGCCCCAAAATTGAGGCAGAAGCACAGCTTGGACCAGCTGTCCACGTGGCGTCTGATCCCTTCTCACAGTCCGTGCCTGTATTCCTAGGATGGCTTGTTCTAAAACACACATGTGATCGTGTCACTTCGGTGCCAGGAGCCCTTCAGTGCCAATGAGATAAAGGCCTCGCTCAGAGCTGGCCCAGCCTGCCTTTCCAGGCGCATCTCCTTTCCCTCCCCGGATTTTCAGGAACGCTTGGCTACATCCCTCTGCTCTTTGCCTTTATTTTCCCAGTCTCGTTTAAAGTATTTAGACGTGCTCAGCTCAGTGTTGACACGAGATGGCGCCAGAACTGTGCGCAAGGCTTTCTCTAGCGCCAGCTGAACTTGGAAACGGGCTTGGTTGTTGGGCCTTTTAGAAAGCCACTTAAAACTTGTTTTATTAGCAGCTTGTATCTTTTTAGCATACCTCTCAATGAATTTTATGTATCTAATTAATTTTCCAGATATGAACATAAATGGGCTTCCCAGATGGCACTAGTGGTAAAGAACCTGCCTGCCAATGCAGAAGACTTAAGAGATGCAGGTTGGATTCCTGGATCAGGAAGATCCCTTGGAGGAGGAAATGTCAACCCACTCCAGTATTCTTGCTTGGAGAATCCCATGGACAGAGGAGCCTGGAGGGCTACAGTCCATGAGGTCACAAAGAGTCAGACACGAATGAATGGACGTAGCATGCATGCACAACCAGGCTTGAAACTAATAAACATATTAGTTTATTCTCTCACAGTTCAGCAGATCAACCTGAAGCTGAAAAACAGGTGTAGTTGAAGTTAGTTCCTCATGAAGGCTCTGAGGGGTCTGTCCCATGCCTCTTTCCCAGCCTTCCGGATCACCAGTAACCTTCAACATACCTTCCTTGGTGCTGTTCTTCCTTAATGTGTCTGTGTGTCCTCTTGCTTCTTATAAGGAAACCAGTCAGTGGAGTTAGGACCCACCCTGGTCTAGTATGTCCTTGTCTTAAATAATTGTATCTTCAAAGACTTCATTTCCTAATAGGATAACCTTCTGAAGTTCTGGGTGAATTTTGGAGGTTATGGTTTAACTGATTATAAAACTTCGATATTTGAAGGGGACACCATTCAATCCGTTAAACTCTTATGAATGTAGTAAATGTGGGAAATCCTTCAGCTATAGCTCAACTCTTTNCTCTGCCCACAGCCTCCCTTTATGGATGGGTTTCAAAGCCTTAAGCCGGCAGGAGTGGATAGCTGATGGGGGCGGCCTATCCCCAGGGATATCAGGTCCCAGGGCTCTGAGGGTCCCGGTCGGGGCTGAGCATCACTTCCTGTGCTATGGGGACCGAGTCAGCCCCACGACTGTGACCGTCTGCTCCGGGGGACTGTCTGCCTGGCCCTCCTACCCCTGCCAAGATGTAAGGTGGCAGCTTCTCGGGGGCCCAGGCTCGGCCGGTGAGTGGAGGGGTGAGGGCCACAGGACTGCAGACTTTCCTGAGGTGCTCATACTTGGGGTTCATGTGTCAAGAAGGTGTGGACCAGATGCACAGGGGGGAGGGTCATGGGGGGTGCTGATCCCAGCAGACTCGTGCGCGCGTGTGTGTCTCTGTGTGTGTATGTCTGTGTGTCTGTATGTGTCTGTGTGTATGTCTGTATATGTGTATGTATGTGTGTCTCTATCTGTGTGTTTCTCTGTGTGTGTCTGTGTATGTATGTGTGTCCATGTACATGCATGTGTCTGTGTATGTGTCTCTCTCTGTGTATGTGTATGTGTCTCTCTGTGTGTTTCTGTGTATATATATGTGTGTCTGTGTGTCCGTGTACATGTATGTGTTTCTCTCTGTGTATGTATATGTGTCTCTCTGTGTGTTTCTGTGTATATATATGTGTGTCTGTGTGTCCGTGTACATGTATGTGTTTCTCTCTGTGTATGTATATGTGTCTCTCTGTGTGTTTCTGTGTATATATATGTGTGTCTGTGTGTCCGTGTACATGTATGTGTTTCTCTCTGTGTATGTATATGTGTCTCTCTGTGTGTTTCTGTGTATATATATGTGTGTCTGTGTGTCCGTGTACATGTATGTGTTTCTCTCTGTGTATGTATATGTGTCTCTCTGTGTGTTTCTGTGTATATATATGTGTGTCTGTGTGTCCGTGTACATGTATGTGTTTCTCTCTGTGTATGTATATGTGTCTCTCTGTGTGTTTCTGTGTATATATATGTGTGTCTGTGTGTCCGTGTACATGTATGTGTTTCTCTCTGTGTATGTATATGTGTCTCTCTGTGTGTTTCTGTGTATATATATGTGTGTCTGTGTGTCCGTGTACATGTATGTGTTTCTCTCTGTGTATGTATATGTGTCTCTCTGTGTGTTTCTGTGTATATATATGTGTGTCTGTGTGTCCGTGTACATGTATGTGTTTCTCTCTGTGTATGTATATGTGTCTCTCTGTGTGTTTCTGTGTATATATATGTGTGTCTGTGTGTCCGTGTACATGTATGTGTTTCTCTCTGTGTATGTGTATGTGTCTCTCTGTGTGTTTCTGTGTATATATATGTGTGTCTGTGTGTCCGTGTACATGTATGTGTTTCTCTCTGTGTATGTGTATGTGTCTCTCTGTGTGTTTCTGTGTATATATGTGTGTGTCTGTGTATGTATGTGTGTCCGTGTGCATGTATGTGTCTGTGTATGTGTGTATGTGTATGTGTCTCTCTCTGTGTTTCTCTGTGTGTCTGTGTATGTGTCTGTGTGTCTGTGTATGTATGTGTGTCTGTGTGTATGTATGTGTCTATGTGTGTCTCTCTCTGTGTGTTTCTATGTGTCTGTGTGTATGTATGTGTGTGTATGGACGTGTCTGTGTGTGTGTGTATATGTGTCTGTGTCTGTATGTCTGTGTGTATATATGTGTCTGTGTATGTATGTGTGTGTCTGTGTCTGTACGTGTGTGTATGTGTCTGTGTATGTATGTGTGTGTCTGGATGTGTCTGTGTGTGTGTCTGNGTCTGTGTGTCTGTGTATGTATGTGTGTCTGTGTGTATGTATGTGTCTATGTGTGTCTCTCTCTGTGTGTTTCTATGTGTCTGTGTGTATGTATGTGTGTGTATGGACGTGTCTGTGTGTGTGTGTATATGTGTCTGTGTCTGTATGTCTGTGTGTATATATGTGTCTGTGTATGTATGTGTGTGTCTGTGTCTGTACGTGTGTGTATGTGTCTGTGTATGTATGTGTGTGTCTGGATGTGTCTGTGTGTGTGTCTGAGTCTGTGTGTGTGTCTGTGTCTGTCTGTATGTGTGTCCGTGTGTATGTACGTGTGTGTGTGTCTATATGTGTCTGTGTCTCTCTGTGTGTATATGTATGTGTCTGTGTATGTATGTGTGTGTCTGGATGTGTCTGTGTCTCTGTGTGTATATGGCTGTGTCTGTATGTGTGTCCGTGTGCATGTACGTGTGTGTCTGTATGTGTATGTCCCTGTGTCTCTGTGTGTATGTATGCGTCTGTATGTGTGTATTTCTGTGTCTTTGTGTGTATGTCTGTGTCTCTGTGTGTGTCTGTATGTGTCTGTGTATGTGTGTGTGTACGTGTGTGTATGTATGTATCTGTGTATGGATGTGTATGGATGTGTCTGTGTCTTTGTGTGTGTGTATGTCTGTGTCTGTATGCATGTGTATCTGTGTATATGTACGTGTGTGTGTCTGTGTGTGTCTGTGTCTCTGAGTGTGTATGTATGTGTCTGTATGTGTGCATGTCTGTGTCTTTATGTGCATGTCTGTGTCTGTGTGTATGTATATATGTGTCTGTGTCTGTCTGTCTGTGTGTCTGTGTGCATGTACGTGTGTGTGTCTGTATGTGTCTGTGTGTGTGTGTGTGTATGTATGTATGTGTGTATGTCTGTGTCTGTGTGTATGTGTATATTTGGCTAGTAAGTTCCTCTTCTCTCCATGTTTCATTTCCCAAACCTTCTTTAAAGAGCAGGTGTGAGCTTCACATAAAGGAGGAAAAATGAACTGTTTGAAAGAGCAGAAGAGCTGCTGATGTGGGATCTCCTTCTCTGGGTCTCCCTTCCGCCCTGTCTGCCTCCATCTCCTCCTCTCAGGACGCTGGGGAGAAAAGGCACCTAGGGGCCTAGGTGGGCGCAGTGGAAGGTGTTGCCCAGGTTGCGGGGAGCGGCTGAGGGGCTGTGTCATTCCCGCCTGGAACTTGCCCCACTCCTCAGTAGAACCAAGAAGCGCTCTCTCAGCGGGGCTGCCCAAAGCTGCAGGCAGAGACCAGCTTCCCGGAAGGGCCCCCCATCTGTGCAGTAGCTCAGCCAGCTGCGGTCCCCAAGTCACTTACGTTGATGATGACGGCAAGCTTCCCGACGCCTCTGAGGATATTGTACCAGATTCCTGGGGGAGGGGCCGAAAAGCACAGGTTCAAGATCCTCTTTGCTGGGGTTCTTAGTAACTTGAGCAAGCCCGCAGCAGGCTGGCCCTCACAGGGGTAGGTCTGGCCCTCTTGTGGGACAGGTCAGACCCGTAGTAACTGGGAGTTGTTTGGGGAGGGCCTGGGGCAACCTGGTGAACCGCAGAGCCCACAGCTTGTACTGGCTCAGTGGCTGTTTGTAAGCCAACTAGATTCTCAGAGGGGTGCTTAGAAACACCTGGTTCCCAGTTCTGAACAATCTGCCGTCAAGCTGTGTAAACTACTGACTGTTTTTTCTAGAGAGACAAAGATTCAGTTTAGATGTACCTTCCCCCTCCCCAAAGAGTCCATGCAGCAGTAATCAGAGATGGAACCCACAGAATTNACACCTGGTTCCCAGTTCTGAACAATCTGCCGTCAAGCTGTGTAAACTACTGACTGTTTTTTCTAGAGAGACAAAGATTCAGTTTAGATGTACCTTCCCCCTCCCCAAAGAGTCCATGCAGCAGTAATCAGAGATGGAACCCACAGAATTTAGTGTCCAGAAACTCCCACATAGCTCCAGTGCTGGCAGTGCCTGCTCTTTGGAAGGAAAGCAATGGCAAACCTAGGCAGCACGTTAAAGAGCAGAGAGACTGCTTTGCCAACAAAAGTCCGTCCAGTCAAGGCTAGGCTATTTCCAGTGGTCATGTATGGCTGTGAGAGTTGGACCATAAAGAAGGCTGAGCGCTAAAGAACTGATGCTTTGAACTGTGGTGTTGGAGAAGACTCTTGAGAGTCCCTTGGACTGCAAGGAGATCCAACCAGTCAATCCTAAAGGAAATCAGTCCTGAATATTCATTGGAAGGACTGATGCTGAAGCTGAAGGTGAATTTCCAATACTTTGGCCACCTGATGAGAAGAGCCGACTCGCTAGAAAAGAGTTTGATGTTGGGAAAGATCGAAGGCAAAAGGAGAAGGGGATGACAGGATGAGATGGTTAGATAGCATCGCCGACTCAATGGACATGAGTCTGAGCAGACTCTGGGAGATGGTGAAGGACAGGGAAGCCTGACGTGCTGCAGTCCGTGGGGTTGCGGAGTCGGAGACGACTGAGGGGCTGAGCAGCAACAGTGCTAGAGAAACCAGTGTGGGACAGGTCAGATGGCGAGCCAGGGTCAGGGGCCAGGCCAGGGCCTCCTAGCTGGTTCGGCCAGGAGCACTTCTTGGGTAACATGACTGGGCAGCAGTGAGGTACAAACCACGCCCATCTGGACACCCCCTTGGTCCATCAGCAGGGACACTCCCCTGTGATTGGCTGTACCCAATCACCCAATCACAGGGGAGTGTGGATGACCACACAGCACTTGGAGCATCGCCAGCTGCCCCACTGGCCTCGCTCCCAGCAGAGACGAGAATCAGGAGGCCCAGGAAGGAAGCCCGAGGGCCCAGAGTCGGCCCTGCTCCTTAGGGCCCTGAGGCTATGGCTCCTGGAAAGGGGCCCAGCATCCCTGGCCACCCCGTCCCCACCCTGACGGCGTCTTTTCAGGCCAGGAACACATCATTGCAGCCTTGGGGCTGAAACTCTGTCCCACTCACCCTCTTCCCCTGCCTGGAGCCAGATCTGAGATGGTGACAGCAGAAAGGGCTGGTGGGGACAGTGGGGACTCAGCTATACTACAATANCCCCGTCCCCACCCTGACGGCGTCTTTTCAGGCCAGGAACACATCATTGCAGCCTTGGGGCTGAAACTCTGTCCCACTCACCCTCTTCCCCTGCCTGGAGCCAGATCTGAGATGGTGACAGCAGAAAGGGCTGGTGGGGACAGTGGAAGGGTGGGGGGGGTCTCCATCCAGGGCCCATAAGGCTGCACATGGGTGTTCCTGCCCTTGCAGTGAGCGCCCATTTGCGGGGTGCATGCTAATGGTCGGCAGACACAGCAGTTCAGGCCCATGTGCCCCAGAATCAGGAAACCACCGGCTCAGACCCAGCCCCTGAGCGTAGGTATGAGGGCGGCTTCCCAGCCCTGGCCAGGGACCACTCCAGAAGGGCAAGCATTTCCAGTGCCCCCAGTATGGACTTTGTTGGCAAAGTGATGTCTCTGCTTTTTAATATGCTGTCTAGGTTTGTCTGGGAGAGTTTCCAAACTTTTCCAGAGCTTGCTCGCACTCACATCCTTTGAGCTGGTGATGCCACCCAAACATCTCACCCTCTGTCGCCCCCTTCTCCTCCTGCCCTCGATCTTTCCCAGCATCAGAGTCTTTTTCCAATGAGTCGGCTCTTCACTTCAGGTAGCCAAAGTATTGGAGCTTCAGCTTCAGCACTGGGTAAGTGTTTGCTGAGTGACTGTATGAGTGTAGAAAGTCCTTCCAACCAGACTCTTCATGCCCAAGCAGAGGTTGCCACATCCAGGTACAGGGGAGTTTCATCAGTCTTGCCTGCTGCTGAAAAAATGCTGTTGCTGTTGCTCTTGCTTACTCCTTTAGCCGTGTCTGACTTTTTGTGAACCCATGGACTGTAGCCCACCAGGCTCCTCTGTCCATGGGATTCTCCAGGCAAGAACACTGGAGTGGGTNTCTGCCATCTATGGTGTCGCACAGAGTCAGAGACAACTGAAGCGACTTAGCAGCAGCAGGATTCTCATAACATGCGGATGCCAAATGCACAGTGAGAAAGAGTTCTAGGAAGACAGTTTGACAGTGTCTTATACAGTTAAATATATATTAACCTTATATCCTAATAGCTCTCATCACAAATATTTACCTAAAATGAACACATATGCCAGGATAATTCATGTACATGACTATTCATAGTAGAATTATAAGTAACCAAAGACTAAAAACAATACAGATGGCATTCAACTGGTACATAAAGAAAGTGTAGCGTATCCTTATAATGGAATAGATTCAGCAATAAAAAAGAACAAACTATACGTACTTGCACCAACATAAACAAACTGCTAGAGACCAAGGTGATATAGTGCTGATCAGTGGTTACCTATAGCCAGGGGTTGAGAAACATAACTGACTTCAAAAGAGGCAAGAGAAAGCATTTGAAGTCACGGAAGTTACTTGATTGTGATATTGATGAGACAAATGTCCACAATGGCCAATATCAAACTTCACATTTACAGCGAGGCAATTTTATTAAAAATAAACTATACCACACACACACACACACACACACACACACCTAAGAAAGTACATATAGGGGAAGTTTATCAAATCAGACAATATCAACACTGCTACTGCTAAGTCGCTTCAGTCGTGTCCGACTCTGTGCAACCCCATAGACGGCAGCCCACCAGGCTCCCCTGTCCCTGAGATTCTCCAGGAAAGAACACTGGAGTGAGTTGCCATTTCCTTCTCCAGTGCATGAAAGTGAAAAGTGAAAGTGAAATCATTCAGTCGTGTCTGACCCTCAGCGACCCCATGGACTTCAGCCTACCAGGCTCCTCCATCCATGGGATTTTCCAGGCAAGAATACTCTAGTGGGGTGCCATTGCCTTCTCCGATATCAACACTAAAATCCTCTAATTCTTTAGCTATGTGGTTTTGTGTTACAAGGGAAAAAATAATGAATGGATGACTGAGCATGAGCCCAACCCATCCTTTCTCTTTACTAGAAATGAATGACTCCATCTGGATGGGGAATTCGTCAAAATGATGCCATGTTAAAATGGAGCATAAATGGAATACAAATTAAAATTATTTCTACTTTAAAATTCTTTTCAATTTTCAGATAATTCACAAAGAGATAGTTGACACAATCATGTGAAATTCAATAGCATTTTAGGCCTGGTTTTTCCATTCTGGCTCCCTTTATTTTGGTACTGGGAAGTGGTTTATCACATCTTCATGCACACATGCTCGCACGCTAAGTTGCTTCAGTTGTGTCTGACTCTGTGCGACCCCGTGGACAGCAGCCCCCAGGCTCTTCTGTGCATGGAATTCTCTAGGCAAGAATACTGGAGTGGGTTGACGTTTCCTTCTCCACATCTTCAGCCACTCTCAAACACAGGACACACTACTTTCCACCAAGGACCACCTTGACAGGCATGAGAAAGTTATTAACAATAAATATCATTGTAACTCTTTCATCGTTATTATGTCTTTGCCTCATTCATCTGAAAAAATTGACTCAGTGCTTACATGACAGGGGTAATATAAGAAGGCAGGTTTGATAGCCACATAAACAGACAAATATAATTGATATAGGGAATATATATATATAAAAAATATTAACCATATATGCAGATCTTTATTGAACACCATCAGTGGGACACTGTTGCAGCTGCTTTATAAAAATTATCCCATATAATGATCTCAATAAACCTATAAATTTATAGTGTTATTCCCATGTTACAGAAAAGGAAATGAGGAGTCAAATAAAGTATGAAATTTGTCCAAGCTACACATAAATTTCATGTTCTCTCTACTATGCCACGTTCTGTCTATTCTGAATATTATGGGAATAGCAAAAATAAATAAATTAATAATTAGATAAAAGAATCAGTATTGTACTTCCCTCGTGGTCCAGTGGTTAATAATCTGCCTGCCAAAGTAGAGGAAATGGGTTTGATCCCTGATTCAGGAAGATCCCACACGTCACAGAGCAACTAAGCCTGTGCTCAGCAACTACTGAGCCCGTGCTCTAGATCCTGCTAGCCAGAACTACTGAGCCCACATGCTACAACTACTGAAGCCCAGGCACCTAGAGACTGTGCTCTGCAACAAGAGAAGCCAACTCAATAAGAGCCCATGAACCACAATGAAGAATAGCCCTTGCCCTGGGTGTTCATTGGAAGGATTGATGCTGAGGCCGAAACTCCAGTACTTTGGCCACCTCATGCGAAGAGTTGACTCATTGGAAAAGACCCTGATGCTGGGAGGGATTGGGGGCAGGAGGAGAAGGGGACAACAGAGGATGAGATGGCTGGATGGCATCACCAACTCGATGCACATGAGTTTGGGTGAACTCTGGGAGCTGGTGATGGACAGGGAGGCCTGCCATGCTGTGATTCATGGGGTCGCAAAGAATCAGACACGACTGAGCAACTGAACTGAACTGAACCACAACTAGAGAAAACCCGCATGCAGCAATGAACACCCAGTGCAGCCAAAATAAACATAAATAAATAAATAAAATGAAAAATAACCAGATATATTATTCCCGCCTTTAAGCAACTGACAATTTTATAATCTATGAACTCAAAACAGGCAGGACAACTGACTTATAGCATAAATAACACACTGGGTGTACAAGCATGAATATACACATGTGTATGAAACAGGTGGGTACACAGACTCATCTAAAATGATACCTAACAGCACAATTTAAAAAACAATGGTCACAGTTCAAAATTAAATGCTCATGTTGGAAATCTCTCCTCTCAAAGGATCTTTTTGAGTTGCCAGGCATATAGCCAAAATCTGACTGCAAATAGCTTTGCTTTATGTTCAAAGCTTTTCTTTTTACTTCCTCTATTATAAACTCCTTAACAATAGGCACAGTGCCATATAAGGACCTTGAAGTCCCTGCAATGTCTTTATCGAAGCTAATTTGAAAATATTGTTTAAATGCTGAGTACATGTACATATTTTTAAGAAAAAAAATGGACATTTGGGTTCTGATTCTTAGCAATCCCTATCTATTTCAATCTAATGTTGGTGTCCTCTCAGCCCTAACACCTATATTCTAATTAAAATTCACACTAGTTTCAAATCCTTAATACAGATTATAGCATGCTTGTCACACAAGTGGCTTCAGTTCAGTTTTAGTCACTCAGTCATATCCAACTCTTTGCGACCCCATGGAGTGCAGTACACCAGGCCTCCCTGTCCTTCATCGTCTCCCGGAGCTTACTCAAACTCATGTCCATTGAGTCCATGACGCCATCCAACCATCTCATTCTCTGTCATCTCTTTCTCCTCCTGCCTTCAATCTTTCCCAGCATCAAGGTCTTTTCTGATGAGTTGCTTCTTTGCATCAGGTGGCCGAAGTATTGGGAGTTTCAGCTTCAACATCAGTCCTTCCAATGAATATTCAGGATTGATTATATTTAGGATTGTCTGATCTCCAATGGCACCCCACTCCAGTACTCTTGCCTGGAAAATCCCATGGACGGAGGAGCCGGTTGGGCTGCAGTCCATGGAGTTGCGAAGAGTCAGACATGACTGAGCGACTTCACTTTCATCTTTCACTTTCATGCATTGGAGAAGGAAATGGCAACCCACTCCAGTGTTCTTGCCTGGAGAATCCCAGGGACAAGGGAGCCTGGTGGGCTGCCGTCTATGGGGTTGCACAGAGTCGGACACGACTGAAGTGACTTAGCGGCAGCAGCAGATCTCCTTGCAGTCCAAGCAACTCTCAAGAATCTTCGCCAATAACACAGTCCAAAAGCATCAATTCTTTGGTGCTCAGCCTTTTTATTGTCCAGCTCTCATAATCATACCTGACTACTGGAAAAACCATAGCTTTGACTAGACTGACCTTTGTTAGCAATGTAATGTCTCTGCTTTTCAATATGCTGTCTAGGTTGGTCATAACTTTTCTTCCAAGCAGCAAGCATTTTTTAATTTTGTGGCTGCAGCCACCATCTGCAGTGATTATTGAGCCCAAGAAAATAAAGTCCATCACTGTTTCCATTGTCTCCCCATCTTTTTGCTATGAAGTAATGAGACTGGATGCCATGTTCTTTGCATTTTGAATGTTAAGCTTTAAGCCAGCTTTTTTCACTCTCCTCTTGCATTTTCATCAAGAGGCTCTTTAGTTCTTCACTTTCTGCCATTAAGGGTAGTGTCATCTACATATCCGAGGTTATTGATATTTCTCCTGCAATCTTGATTCCAGATTGTGCTTCATCCAGCCCAGGATGATGTAGTCTCCATGTGAGTTAAATAAACAGGGTGACATACAGCCTGTTTAACATACAGCCTTGACATACTAATTTCCCAATTTTGAACTATTCCATTGTTCCATGTCCGGTTCTAACTGCTTATTCTTGACCTGCATACAGATTTGTCAGGGGGTAGGTAAGATGGTCTCTTATTCCCATCTCTTTCAAAATTTTCCACAGTTTGTCATCATCCACACAGTCAAAGGCTTTAGTGTAGTCAATGAAGCAAAAGTAGATGTTTTTCTGGAATTCTCTTGCTTTNAGGTAAGATGGTCTCTTATTCCCATCTCTTTCAAAATTTTCCACAGTTTGTCATCATCCACACAGTCAAAGGCTTTAGTGTAGTCAATGAAGCAAAAGTAGATGTTTTTCTGGAATTCTCTTGCTTTTTTGATGAGCCAATGGATGTTGGCAATTTGATCTCTGGTGCTGCTGCCCTTTCTAAATCCAGCTTATACATCTGGAAGTTCTCAGTTCATGTACTGCTAAAGACTAGCTTGGAGGATTTTTAGCACTAACTTGCTAGCATGTAAAATGAGTGCAAATATGTGGCAGTTTGAACATTGTTTGTCATTGCCCTTCTTTGGGACTGAAATGAAAACTGTCCTTTTCCAGTCCTTGGCCACTGCTGAGTTTACCAAATTTGCTAGCATATTGAGTGCCACACTCACTTTTACAGCATCGTCTTTTAGGATTTGAAATATCTCAACTGGAATTCTATCACCTCCACTAGGTTTGTTTATAGTGATGCGTCCTAAGGTCTATTTGACTTCACACTCCAAGATATCTGGCTCTAGATGAGGGATCACATTCTCATGGTTATCCAAGTCATAAAGATCTTTTTTGTACAGTTCTTCTGTGTATGCTCGCCACCTCTTCTTAATATCTTATGCTTCTGTTAGGTCCGTATCATTTCTGTCATTTTTTGTGCCCAACTTTGCATGAAATATTCCCTTGAAAATATCTCTTATTTTCTTGTAGCGATCTCTAGTCTTTCCCATTCTATTGTTTTCCTGTATTTCTTTGCATTGTTCACTTAGCAAGGCTTTCTTATCTTTCTTTGCTATTTTTTGGAACTCTGCATTCAGGTGCGCATCTTTTTGTTTCGCCTTTGTTTTTCTCTCTCTTTTTTTTTTTTTCAGCTATTTGTAAGGCCTTCTCAGACAACCGTTTTGCCTTTTTGCATTTCTCCTTTCTTGGGGATGGTTTTGATCTCTGCCTCCTGTACAGTGTCATGAACTTCCATGCATAGTTCTTCAGACATTCCTTCTATCAGATCAAACTGCTTGAATCTATTGGTCACTTCCATTGTAAAATTGTAAGGGATTTGATTCAGGTCATACCTGAATGGCTGAGTGGTTTTCCCTACTTTCTTCAATTTAAGTCTGAATTTGGCAATAAGGAATTAATGATTTGCACCACAGTCCACTCCTGGTGTTGTTATTGCTGACTGTATAGAGCTTCTCTGTCTTTGGATGAAAAGAATAGAATTATTCTGATTTCAATTTAGACAATCTGGTGATATCTAGAGTCGTCTCTTGTGTTGTTGGAAGAGGGTGTTTGCTATGACCTTAGAGTCATGGCAGAGTCAGAGTCTCTTAGCAAAACTCTTAGCCTTTGACCTGCTTCACTTTGTACTCTAAGGCCAAACTTGCCTGTTACTTTAGGTATCTCTTGATTTCCTACTTTTGCATTTCAGACCCCTGTGATGAAAAGGACATCTTTTGGGGGGTGTTAGTTCTAGAAGGTCTTGTAGGCCTTCATAGAACCTTTCAGCTTCTTCAGCATTAGTGGTTGGGGTATAGACTTGGATTATTGAATGGTTTGCCTTGGAAATGAATGGAGATCAAACCAAGTGGCTTCAGGGACAATCATTTCAACCTGAACGCTAAAAGACTGGTCTAGGGGCCAGGAAAAGAAATAGAAAGTAAGGCAAGAAGTATTCCACATTTCCAGACTCTGCTGTTTGTTAAGGAAGTTGTTACAAACCAAGGTTTGTTTCTTATTCACCCATCACTTCTGTACTTCATCTTGACTGTGAACCTTCAGTCAAGTCATTAACCTCCTGGAGTCCCAGTTTTATCATCTGCCAAGTGTAGGTAACTAAAGTAATCCTAATTTTGCTGGGCTGTTGCAAGGTTTATCTGTGACAATATGTGTGAAGACAAAAGAAAATATCTCAAATATCTTACAAACATTTACCTATTATAAGCATATGCATTTAAATAGCATTGCTACAGCTGAGTTCATGCAAGACTGATAGAGGACTTAAGCTTAGGTGAAATCTAAGTCTTGATTCCTGCATTTAAGAAGCCTGAAAGTTGGGTGATCCAGCTGGAAAGGAAAGTGACCCTCAGCATGAAGATGGAGTGAGATGCCAAAGATAGGAAGAGAGCAGACACAGGGAGAGCCCAGGAGAGAGGCTGTTTAATGTTTGAAACCATTTCCAAGCTAAATTAGAAACATGAGTCTACATACCTGTAACTTACCTCATTGGTGTATAATCTGTAACCTGAGAGCCCCTCACAGAGAAGTAAAAATAGCAACGCTCTTCAGCAGCCAGGGGCTCTGCTAAGTGAGTGAGGATGGGCATGGGGAAGGGCAAAAGGACCAGAAAGAGAACTCCAGTCCTCTGGTACAGAGAAGAACTCTTCCTCCTCTCTCCTCTGGGTGCGAGTAGCCAACAGAGGTGACGTCAAGGATGGAACAAGGCAACCTTCAGGGGAGAGGAGGTCGTGCTGCCTTAGAGTCACCCAATGCTATGACATTTCCTCCCAGCTGAAACGTCATTAAGTTCCAAGACTCCCTGCTCCTGCCACTATTGAGATGAGTAAACTCATCTATGAGAGGCAAGGCTGGTACGGGCACAGAGCAGAGGAGGCTGCATCTCCAGGCATGGAGCTGGCATCCAGTGGGATGAAGCAGCAATTGGCTGAATGGTCACCCACTTTCCATGAATACTTATTCCCTCATTGAATGAGTGAGTTTGTGCAGCCCCAGAGAACAATGAGGTCCCCTCCGTCAGTTTAGGAGCCAACCCTGTGTCACACTTCACCATCAACTGTTCATATAATTGAAGAAAACTTTGTCCTTGGTTGTGCCTATGTGTACTCAGACATTCAGTTACCTCCAACTCTTTGTGACCCCATGGACTATAACCCGCCAGGCTCCCCTCTCCATGGAGTTCTCCAGGCAAGAATACTGGAGTGGGTTTACATGCCCTCCTCCAGGGGATCTTCCCCACCTAGTGATCGAACCCATGTCTTCTGCATTGGCAGGCGAATTCTTTACCACTGCACCGCTTATGAAGTCCCTTGTCCTTGATTAACACCTATTATATGGAGAAAGCAACCTAGTAGCAAGGGGATGAAGCTAATTTTTCATTCTTCACACTAAAAAATAGCATTTGGGAATGTTTTTCCACATTCTCTGGAATGATCATATACTGGATGCTTTTAAAAGAATGAAAGCACTTTGCCAAATTCCTTATATTGGTTCAACCTTACTGGCATGGAAAAAAAAAGAACAGTATCATGGAAGATGTTAGATCTCAATATGGTCCAGAATTTCAAATCCTCTGAAAAATAAAGAAAACCAAACCAAAATTTTAAATTGTATAATCCATGCCCTTTGGGTAAGTAAATTTCACTCTGCTGTTTCAAACAAGTTTTAGGCTTACTTTGTAAACCTCTGTTTGGTTGTGTAAATGGGCTTTGTTCATTCACTTTATAAGAACTCATATCATCTTCCTGTCGCCATTTGAAGAAGGTAGAACCTTGTTTTCAATCTGCCTCTTCTGCATAGATGACTTACCAAAGCTTTATTTACTATGAAGAAGTCACATAGAAGGCCCGTGAGCTCTCCCTGGCTTCCCGAGAAGAAATATCAAGCAACAGATAATTGGACAAAGTACAGAGAAAAAGAACTGTACCCACCTGGCCTGAAATCCTGGCTTTCCCTCTCAAACTCTGTAACCCCCAGAGAGTTAAATAATGTTCGGAGCTTCATTCAGTTGCTTTTCCTGTAAAAGTGGGAAGAGTAGAGCCTAGTTCACTCAGTTATTTTAATGATTTTGTAGAATGGCCTCTGTTAAAGGCCCTAGAGCTGCACTCTCCAATAAAAAGATACTGCAAGTCATCTACATGATTTTAAAATTTCTAGTAACCACATTTTTAACAAAGGCAATTGTAATGACAACAGCAAATTCTGTTCACTCCAGTATATTTGAAATATCATTTCTGGACCTAATCAATAGAAAAACATGTCAAGGCAGTAGTTTACATTCATTTTCCTATTAAATCTTCAAAAGCCAATGTGCCATTTATACTTACAACAAATCTCAATTCAGACATTAACTTCTAGTAGAAAACACTTCACCTATATTTGCATTTCTTTAAACTCACATGAAATAAAAACAGGTTCACATATCAAAGTTTTTCTAGAAGTACTTAAGCTTTCCAAAATCAAATCAAGTATCAGTACTTTAAATTTAAAACAAAATTAAATAAAATAACAAAGTCAGTTTCTTAGTCATACCAGCCCCCTTTCAAGTGCTCAATACCCACATGTAAATAGGGGTGACTGCACTGAACTATGAAGCCATAAAGGAATGTCCAATACCCAGTAAGTGTTCAATAAATGGAATATTTTCATCTATCCACTAATATCTGATTCTTCTATTTTCTCAGCCCTGAAGTTGCAACTTTGAGAGAAGTATAAAGAACATTTATAACTGGCTTCTCTAAGTTGAGAACCAGAGATTGAGACACCACAATTCCTGTTTGTCATCCCATGTTATTACTCAGAATGGTCTTCTGAAACTGTAGCCATTAAGTTGCTGTAGCATTTTCTTTTTTTAACTGCATTTCAGTTAGCTTTACCACTCCTACTCAGCCTCCTGGCTTCTTCCTTCTCAAGTATCTCCAATGTGTATAAAATATGAACACACAAGAGAATCAGCTTCACCCAAAGACCACACTGAAAATTCATGAAATCTGGACTAAAAAAAGTATCTCTGGGCCACACTATGGAATCCATAATTCACTCAAAAAAAAAAAAAAAACACTGAAAATTAAAATTTTACAAAGAACTATTTGAATGCTACAACTGTTAGTCTGAAGCTGTCCATTTCATGGATACAGTTCCTGCTTTTAAGAATGCAACTTGCTAAAAAGACATAAGCTCATTCTTCTTTATTTTTCAAGGATAAAGAAAGTTGAGAAAGAGAAATAGATGATTCAACAGTTTGGACCAAGGCATCAGCTCATTCTGTAATCAACGTTTGTGGTTCTTGCAAGGACTTTATACTTCAAGTTTTAAGGACCCTCACACTTTCTTTAGATCTCTTGAAAAGATGCCAAGCTCTCAGATGTTCCAAAATGCATGGCATCACGGTTTGTTTCTTCCTGTTCTTGTTCAGTCACTCAGCCTTCTCCAACTCTTCGCGACCCATGAACTGCAGCATGCCAGGCCTCCCTGTCCTTCACCATCTCTGGGAGTTTGCCCAAACTCATGTCCATTGAGCCAGTGATGCCATCCAACCATTTCATCCTCTGTCATCTCCTTCTCCTGCCTTCAATTTTTCCCAGCATCAGGGTCTTTTCCAGTGAGTCAACTCTTTGCATCATGTGGCCAAAATATTGGCACTTCAGCTTCAGCATCGTCTTTCCAATGACTATTCAGGACTCATTTCCTTTAGGATTGTCTGGTTTGATCTCCTTGCAGTCCAAGGGACTCTCAAGAGTCTTCTCCAACACTACAGTTCAAAAGCATCAACTCTTTGGAGCTCAGCTTTTTTACTGTCCAGCTCTCACATCCATACATGACTACTGGAAAAACCATAGCTTTGACTATATGGACCTTTGTTGGCAAAGTAACGACTCTGCTTTTTAATATGCTGTCTAGATTGGACATAGCTTTTCTTCCAAGGAGCAAGCATCTTTTAATTCCGTGGCTGCAGTCACCATCTGATTTTTGAACCCAAGAAAAAATCTGTCACTGTTTCCATTGTTTCCCCATCTATTTGCCATGAAGTGATGAGACAGGATGCCATGATCTTAGTTTTTTGAATGCTGAGTTTTAAATCAGCTGTTTCACCCTCCTTTTTCACTTTCATCAAGGGGCTCTTTAATTCCTCTTTGTATTTTATCTTCCTAGATGAGATGAGTATCTGCTGTTGCTGCTTGCCCAGCATCCCTTCTTCATGTCCCTTCATGTCCCTTCATGTCCCTGGTACCATCTTCCTGACAGCTTTTGGGAGAAATGAACCTTCCACTGACTATAGCCTTGTGAGACTTTCAACTTCTTACATACTACCTGTGAACAAATATGTGTTTGACTCAAATTCAACCAACCAGGTTCTCTTTCCTTGAAATCTTAATCCTAAGCAAAGTGTTACAAGAATGTTACAAAGAATGTTATGAGGATGTTCAAATGGCTAGCTCTCTTTTATCCTGACACCTTGACACTTCTTTGAAGAGTTTCTCCACTAGTTGCGCCATTAGATCCCAAATGCTCCCATGCATCTTCTCCATTCCAAGGACTGGTCTTAGTCTTGAGCTTTTTCCCCCACAGTCCCACAGCCTTCAATAAATTCATTTCTTGTATTTCTGATGTTACCCAGAGTAGGTCTGTTGCTTGAACTCAAGCATGCCTAACTGGAATAATAGGTAATGTTCTATTATAGAATATAAAGTCTCTCAGGTCTAGGCCTGCTTGGCCAAAATGAACTTGCTGCTCTTTCTCCAATCATGCAGACAGAGAGATGCCCATTAATGAGCTCATGAAGTTGAGTAATAATTTCAGACAATTGCTTTTCAGTCTCCCTAGAGCTCTAATTAGAGTCATTTATTTGTCTTCAGTTCAGCCAACCTTTGCTGTGGAGGTGAGGATCCTTGAAGGACATGGGGAAGATCTTCACATTATTTTGATCTGAGAAAAAGCCTTCAGAGTGATGTTGAAAACTTTGTAGAATACAGCCACACTGCTAAGCAATATTGAGCTAGACCCCAAGTAAATATTTTTTCCACTTTCAGAGCAAATGGTCTTCATATGGAACTCCTCGCTTATGTTATACCTCCTTGCTTCTGTTCTTTTTTTCTACCTTGGTAGTTACATTAGGATGTCATAGAGCTTTTAGATGTCTATACCATCTGAAACCATCAAAAACGTAACAATTGAATATAAATAACAGTCTGCCAGAAAAACATTCACAAGTACTGGCTTCTGTACATAGAATGTAGCAAAACAGTTAATAGTGGAAAGATATTTATGTGCTCAGAGAAAATACAGGCCTAATTGTTCTACAAAGCACAGCAGGAAATGACTGTCAGAAGTTATATACAGTACAGGGTACGAGTTAGTTTTTGGCCTTCTACGTTACCAAATATCATTATAAAATTGACTCTCATCATTCTATAGCTATTCCCTGCTCCTATTTACTTTTCTTCAGAAAAAAATTTCCCCCTCTGTGGCATCATATTTCCACCTTCTATGTTAATATCAAGATCAAACCACAGCGTCTACCCCTTCCTCATTAGCTAAAGAGTTGCTTGGGATCAACTGTGCTTTGACACTTTCTTCCAATTTATTATCCTTGCCTTCATAATAAATATGCATTTGGAAATTTCATAAATTCTTTCTGGTCATTCCGGTCCCATTTGAAATTGTAATGTTATAATTTGTAGAGCAGAGGCCCAGTAACCTACAAAGGTGACTCGAATAACAGCTACATAGATTTGAGTTAGGTGGTAGAAGAGTCCTGTCCAGTAAGTCTTCTATTGTATTCATGCATCTCATGCATTAGTCCCATTCATGGTGACCAATGTGGGATGATCTTTTAATATTAAAAAAAAATAATAATTTACAGAATGGTGTATCTAAAGCACTTTGTAGAAAAATAAAGTACTTGCATATTCACCTTGGGAAAATGAGTAGTTGACTTCATTATTACTTGTCAAAAATCGTGAAGGATCTGAGATTTCACTCTACTGGCAAGCTAACAAATTAGCCTGCCACAGTTTTAGGAATACTGGAAGAATACACAAGATTCACTCTGAGTCAGAAACAAAGAACTCTGTTATTTGTAGCACATATCAATGTCAAGAACAATATATCTGTAACAGTTCTCCTGAACCTCAAATATCACAGAATGACATATATGGGCCCAGTGGGCTGTATTACAGAAAAGGAACCCTCATCTCAGGGAACTCTCATGTTTTATAGTGGGCGGTAGGCATGCCTGCTCTCTAGGCATGGTCTCAAGGGAATGTCATGTTTATTATACTAAACTATAAGGAAATGTGCCCCTCACTCAGCAGTGAGCTACTGTATCTTCTAAGACTGCTCACTATACAAACATCTTTGTAAACAGGGTTCAGAGTCAAGGCAATCAGTGCCTCTGCATGCAAAATATGCAGAAACACGAGAGACCCAAGAGAGGATTGTCTCATGTTACTGACCTACATTCAGTGTTCTGAAAAATTTTAGAGACTGTTTTTAGATAAAGTGTAACCAAAATTGGCAATACCCATTTAAGCTAAATTCTCAATAAGAGACTCATGACTTGGTCTTCCCACTCCAGACATCATGATCTGAGATATAATTGTCAGAAGGATCCATCTGACTTTGGAATCTCCTTAAGAATAACTGCAAAGCTTATTTCCTTCAATTTGAGACATTAAATGTGTTCTTGTGAATGACTGACCCCACTCTATTGAATTAACTGTATGTTTGACCTACTGAAAGTGTAGATGTACTTGCCATTTATCCTAAACATAGCATGGCCCTCATTGAAGTGAGTACTTTGTGTACATTATTTTACTCAACCTTTATAAAAATCTCAGTGTTATCTCCACTGTTGATATGTTTAAAAAAAAAAAAAGCTTCAATGACTAAAATACCCAATGTAACTAGTAAATGGCAAGATTGGGATTTGAATTGAGGTCTGGCCAACCCAGTTTGGTTTGCCTCTCCAAATAGCTGCTGCTGCTGCTAAGTCGCTTCAGTCATGTCCGACTCTGTGCGACCCCATCATTGGCAGCCCACCAGGCTACCCCGTCCATGGGATTCTCCAGGCAAGAACACTGGACTGGGTTTCCATTTCCTTCTCCTCCAAATAGCTACTTAGTGCTTAAATATGTGTATACGTGGGAAAAAATCATAAAGTCATCAATACAATGAGAATCTGTCCTTAACTATCAATCTTATCTTTCTAAAGTATTGGTTAAACTCTTAATTGGAATCAGTCCATCTCATATCTTGGTTCTGCAACTCAAGACTGAGCTATAATTAAAGATCCTTACTTACCATCATTTCTAAACCCTCAGGGCTGACAATGAAATTCCACCAAAAAGATTTGCCCAATCAAAAGTGCTACCATATCTTATACTCCAGAATAAGAATTAGGCTCTCTTAGATCTTTGGCCAAAATCAACTTGCTGATTCTTCTTGAATAGTACAGATATGATAATAGTACAGTGATAAAATTTGATAGTTTGGATTTTATGTTATATGTTAATCATCTTTGACCTACAAGTCTACATCCCTTCTGATCTGTACTAGCTCCCTGGAACCAATCAATTTTTTGTCTAAGAGGTAACATATCTAATCAAAAGTTAACCTTGTGTAGGAAATTGAGAATGGAGTAGGTGACAACACTACAATATGACTCTTTATTACCAAAAAAAAAAAGAAAAAATCAACAGAAACTGGTTCCAAACCTTGATTAAACAAGGAGAGTATTCACCAAACTACATTATCACTGTAACATCAGATCATATTGACTCAAGGTCAGAAGGGACAAACACACACCATTCCAGGCAAAAGATGAAGATAGTTGTTTCAAAGAACAAGTTCTGTGCTTTGATAAGAGAAGAAATATTATTTTATCAATGTAGAGGGTCTTGACTTCCAGAAAAAAAAATATTATTTACCTTTGAGAAAATATTTGATAGCTCCACTAGTAAGGAAGACAGCATGTACCTGTTGGAAAGTTTGAAGAGAAACTTGAATTTGCATCCATGCTTAGCCTCACTCCAATACTTTGGTCACTTGATGCAAAGAACTGACTCATTTGAAAAGACCCTGATGCTGCGAAAGTTTGAAGGTGAGAGGAGAAGGGGACAACAGAAGATGAGATGGTTGGATGATATCACCGACTCAATAGACATGAGTTTGAACTGGTAATGGACAGGAAGGCCTGGTGTGCTGCAGTACACGAGGTCACAAAGAGTTCGACACGACTGAGCAACTGAACTGGATTGAACTGAACTTACCCTCAGTTGGCTTCCCTGGTGGCTTAGAGGGGAAGGATCTGCCTGCAATGCAGGAGACTGGGGTTTGATCCCAGGGTCAGGAAGATCCCCTGGAGAAGGAAATGGCAACCCACTCCAGTATTCTTGCCTGGANATTGAACTGAACTTACCCTCAGTTGGCTTCCCTGGTGGCTTAGAGGGGAAGGATCTGCCTGCAATGCAGGAGACTGGGGTTTGATCCCAGGGTCAGGAAGATCCCCTGGAGAAGGAAATGGCAACCCACTCCAGTATTCTTGCCTGGAGAATCCCATGGACAGAGGAGCTGCAGTCCACAGGTTCACAGAGTCAGATGTGACTGAACGACTTCACTCACTTCACTCTTACACTCACTCACAGGACTGAAGTCCATCCTTCTTTGTCCTGCTCCCACTTTGGAGGACAGCAAGAAGTAATTCCCCCCTCACTAAAGCCCAGGGTACTCAAAAAGCAGAAAAACTTTGTGCTATGGAAGAAGAGGTAATTTCTCTAGGGAACTGTTAGAACAGAGCCTTGCAAAGTGGGCATGTGGAGTGTGAGCACAAACCATAAGACAGGAGAGCCTGGTGTTGGGAGTATAGAGAACTCCCAGAAAGCCATCATCATCTCCTTGCAAAGACCTATGGCTTTGGGAGATACCTTTTAGATAGAAAATTGAGTGGGTTAGATCTATAATCTTTGTTTCTCCAATAGCATAACATTTCTCTGAAATTAGGTTAGACCTTCAGTAATTAACCTTGTATGTGCCTATGAATCCTAACCAATGAACTGAGATTGAATAATAGTACTCACCCCCCACCCATATTTCTTCCTGCATTTAAATGGAGAAGGTGATTGTACTTCTCAGATGGTCCAAAGTCACAGTCAATAGTAAGGACCCTCGGTCCTGCAGTCATGTTCTTCAGGGAATAGCAAGTGATTATTCCCAAGTCTTGTGAAGGCAGTTTTGGCAACAAGGCTCACTGACCTCTAGGCTACATCTGCAAGGCTCAAAATTCCACTTTGAAAGTGCATTGTGTAATTGTTATTGCTGTAATCCTTTCTGTTTGCCATTGCATTAATTTCTGTTAATATTGGACTAGCAAAGTGGTGAAACCCAGAAATGATGGGAAACAAATGCTCCTTTTTCCAACAGAGGACACTCTATAGATCTATTTGCCCTTTGCCAGGAAGAAAGTAGCTTTCAGACAGAGTTCTTGATTCTCTGAGATATTTTGTTTAATTGCTTCATGTAAATGGTATACATGTGTGCGTAGACTTTATAAAACAAAGATAAATCATTGACATATACACACTACTATATATAAAATGCTTCCCAGATGGCTCAGTGTTAAAGAATCTGCACGCCAATACAGGAGACTTGGGTTTGGTACCTGGGCTGGGAAGATTTCCTGGAGGAGGAACCAGAAATCCACTCAACTCCAATATTCTTGCCTGGAAATCTCCATAGACAGAGGAGACTGCCGGCTGCAGTCTATGGGGGTGCAAAGAGTCAGACACAACTGAGTGACTAAGCACAAGCAGATACATAAAATAGATAACTAGTAGAAACCTATTCTGTAGTGCAGGGAACTCTACTCAATACTCTGTAAGGACCTATATGGAAANTTTACATTCATTTTCCTATTAAATCTTCAAAAGCCAATGTGCCATTTATACTTACAACAAATCTCAATTCAGACATTAACTTCTAGTAGAAAACACTTCACCTATATTTGCATTTCTTTAAACTCACATGAAATAAAAACAGGTTCACATATCAAAGTTTTTCTAGAAGTACTTAAGCTTTCCAAAATCAAATCAAGTATCAGTACTTTAAATTTAAAACAAAATTAAATAAAATAACAAAGTCAGTTTCTTAGTCATACCAGCCCCCTTTCAAGTGCTCAATACCCACATGTAAATAGGGGTGACTGCACTGAACTATGAAGCCATAAAGGAATGTCCAATACCCAGTAAGTGTTCAATAAATGGAATATTTTCATCTATCCACTAATATCTGATTCTTCTATTTTCTCAGCCCTGAAGTTGCAACTTTGAGAGAAGTATAAAGAACATTTATAACTGGCTTCTCTAAGTTGAGAACCAGAGATTGAGACACCACAATTCCTGTTTGTCATCCCATGTTATTACTCAGAATGGTCTTCTGAAACTGTAGCCATTAAGTTGCTGTAGCATTTTCTTTTTTTAACTGCATTTCAGTTAGCTTTACCACTCCTACTCAGCCTCCTGGCTTCTTCCTTCTCAAGTATCTCCAATGTGTATAAAATATGAACACACAAGAGAATCAGCTTCACCCAAAGACCACACTTTGAAAATTCATGAAATCTGGACTAAAAAAAGTATCTCTGGGCCACACTATGGAATCCATAATTCACTCAAAANTATCTCCAATGTGTATAAAATATGAACACACAAGAGAATCAGCTTCACCCAAAGACCACACTGAAAATTCATGAAATCTGGACTAAAAAAAGTATCTCTGGGCCACACTATGGAATCCATAATTCACTCAAAAAAAAAAAAAAAACACTGAAAATTAAAATTTTACAAAGAACTATTTGAATGCTACAACTGTTAGTCTGAAGCTGTCCATTTCATGGATACAGTTCCTGCTTTTAAGAATGCAGTTTGCTAAAAAGACATAAGCTCATTCTTCTTTATTTTTCAAGGATAAAGAAAGTTGAGAAAGAGAAATAGATGATTCAACAGTTTGGACCAAGGCATCAGCTCATTCTGTAATCAACGTTTGTGGTTCTTGCAAGGACTTTATACTTCAAGTTTTAAGGACCCTCACACTTTCTTTAGATCTCTTGAAAAGATGCCAAGCTCTCAGATGTTCCAAAATGCATGGCATCACGGTTTGTTTCTTCCTGTTCTTGTTCAGTCACTCAGCCTTCTCCAACTCTTCACGACCCATGAACTGCAGCATGCCAGGCCTCCCTGTCCTTCACCATCTCTGGGAGTTTGCCCAAACTCATGTCCATTGAGNCTGGCTATTATAAACAGTGCTGCAATGAACATTGGGGTACATGTGTCTCTTTCAATTCTGGTTTCCTCGGTGTGTATGCCCAGCAGTGGGATTGCTGGGTCATAAGGCAGTTCTATTTGCAATTTTTTAAGGAATCTCCACACTGTTTTCCACAGTGGCTATACTAGTTCAACATTTAGATTTTTTAGTCCTATTTTAATAAATAAGTTGGTACCCTCTCTTCTCCTCCCCCTTATAGTTATATCACAGTATTTTCATTGTGAGATCATATGACAATTGTTCATTTCTCAATCATGTAGACTATGGCTATACTACTTTGTTTTTGCCTGGGATTAACAATTCCCTCATTTAAAAAACTTCTATGTGTCTATTCAACTTTCTAGTTAAATCTCCCCCTAACTACCAAAAGCTTTGATAAAGTCCTTAGATAATTTATCACTTTTTTTTTTTAACATAGGTAATCCCACTTGGGTTTTCCATCCACCAGCTCCAATCTACATACATTGCTCTTTAGACTTTGACGCCTATTATTTTGTAGCTTCCCTTTCAAATTTCCTCCCCCTCTGATGAGCTATATTGAATCCTACTTCTGGTATTTTTTTTCTTGATTTAGTAGAAAACATCCTCCAGTAACTTATAAAAAAAACTATGTTTGAGTGAAAATGTTTGAATGCTGGCATGTCTGCAAACACCTTTAATCTACCATTATATCTGATTTGCAGTTTTTATGAGCAAAACATTATAAGTTGAAAATCAGTTACTTCAAAATGTTGATGGTACTGTTGTCCTGTCTTCCAATAACACTGTTAGGAAGTCAGCCACCCTTCTCCTAGCAATCTGATTCCTCGTTCATCTTATGTGTGAATCTACTTTCTATCCTTTGGAAAATTTTAGATGCTTGTTTTGTTTTCAGCGTGCATTGGGATGAGTACTCAGTAAGCCCTATCAATTGGAAAAGATTTGCCCTTTGCTTTTCTTGTTTTCCTTTTTTTTGGCATTGTTCTTTTTCATATTTTTTACCCTTTGGCATAATTTATATTCAATTCATTCTCTAATTTCATTACTCTTTTTCTCATTATGTCTGTTTTGTTTTATTTCCAAATAATACACATATTGAAATATTTCAATGGGTTTTTAATTTAAGCTATTGTATTTCTAATTCCCAAGAATTCCACATCATTCTCAGATTATCTTTTTTTTAAAACACAGAGATTGCAGATATCACCTATTCAATTCTAAGATTATGATTTCCCTATTTTTTCTTGTTGCACTAGACCCAAGAAAAAAAGTTGTACATCTTTTTACGTACAAAATTTGAGACCAATTGCTTAATTCTATAGTGCAAACAGAGTTTAAAGAGTTACTTTCATTTCACATAGCCTATTTTCCACACACATGATCACATAGAGTTTCACAAAATGTCCCATGAGAAATAGAAGAAACCATTTTGTTATTACTGTGGCCAGTTCTAGTGATTCTAGTTTGGTGAATATGGCAGTAGACACCAGGTATCCGGAACCCCAGTTTAAGACTTTACCTTAATCAGAAAATTGGTTCCCAAAGTATATTCCTTGTTATAGTTTCTAGAGCTTTACAAAAGCATAGGCCTCGCATTAGGTCCATAGAACCAAGAATTCTTTAGAGTGAGAACCAGATATCTGAAAATTTTGAAGAAGTCTCTTTGTAGATGACTACAAGCCCGAGTTGGCAAACTACTGCTATTGTTGTGCCCTCAGCCCTTCTCAGGTGGTGGTGACTAAGCCTTTTTTATCTGTTTCTCAGAATAATATTCCCTCAAGACTCACTCATTTGCAATTTGGAACAGAAGGGAAAGATTGCAGAGATGTCAAAGGTCTATTGCATCATTTCATTCTTGAATGTACCCACAAAACTGCAGCAGTCTCCTTTGCCTTATATTCTATTTGTCATAGACTGACAGTGAAGGTCTTTATTCAGTACAGCTACAATTTATTTTCCCTTATCCAGCCTTATCCAATGCCATTATTTTCCATTTTGACCCATAAGGCTCATCCAGCTCAAATGAAGAACTATACTCAGTACTCCAGACTGGCTATCTTCCTGCCTTTAGCCCACCATGACACAGGCCATCACATCCCCTTACCTCTCCATATTCCGACAATAAATGGTATAATGTTCATGTCCTATCTCCTGTGCTTTGTCTTTACCAAAAATAATAATAATCATGGTAAATAATAATTATGGTAAATATCTTTACCATAATATGTGAAATAGATCAGGGTAAGGAACTTCCATGTAACTTACAATTTTATCTCAAGTGCACCATTTTTTGCTTGTTCTATTTCCTTACCCCCCAACACACAAAACTCCCCACCTATTTTTACAATCTCCAGTGTGACGCCAAGAATGTCTCTCTCTTTTTTTTTTTCTCATAACAGTCACTTGGAGTCAACAGCTTTCAAACAATGAAGACTCTCCAAATTCCCATTTGTTAAAAGATACTAAGCCTAACACAACTGCCTGACACATATTTTATTCCCTTAGCCTTGCAACTGCTGGGAAAATTAAGTCCTATATTATTAGTTCTATTAGTTACTACCTGTATATTATTAGCTTGGATGGCATCAGCGACTCAGAGGACATGAGTTTGCGCAAACTCCGGGAGATTGTGAAGGACAGGGAAGCCTGGAGTGCTACAGTGCATGGGGTCACAAAGAGTTGGACACTATAGAGACTAAACAACAATTACTAATCTTGAACCTACATCATAAATAAAATATGACAGATTTCATTGTTGAGGATCAAATCCTCAGTTACTTAGAACAATACTCTACCAAGGAATTTTGTAGGAAAAAAAGAGAAACACATTTATCCAACAGATTTGTCATTGCAAACAGAGCCGAGTATACAGGTAACAGTGTCAGCCTCTCGCCTACACCCCAGGGAAAATTCCAAGGCTACAGCATCAAAGTTGTTATCATATGATATACAGCTGAATTACACTTTCCTTTGCCACACATAAAAAAGGGCAAAGGGGGACAATCAGCTGGGTTTAGAAATTAAAGGGACACTATCATACTGCAGGGAGTTAGAACTAGAATAGTGTTTTCATGAAATGAGACTTTCTATGACCAATTTAGAATCAATGAAAATACCAGATAGTATTTCTCAGGCCATAGCCTCTCAAAAAGCATTCAAAAGAAATTGCCTGAAGTGTCTATCTTGCATAATTATTTATTTTCTGAAATGCAGACCACTCCTCTACACACATACTCGGATATCACTGTTTGCAGGCAAACACAAGCCTGGGGTTGCAGTGGGGGGAAGCAGCCAAAAATAAACCATACAATTCTGTCTGTAGGTCGAATTATTTGACTAAGGAGCTTCTAGTACATGTCTAAATGTTCATGCCCTGGAGAATACAAGCCTTAGGAGGACATAGGCATGTAACCTAGAGGTCATAAACAATAATACCAAGAGCTTGGATGAGTAATGGAGACTGCCCAAAAGTGACTTAAAAAGCAAGGTCCCCATGAAACTGCTGTGATGGGTCAGCCTTTGGGCTACAAGTTTTAATAAAGATGTAAAAATTATTATGAAGTAAGCCTCAGACTCAACTTGTCCTCTTCATTTTACCATCTCTGGTAACCATATAATTACTAAGATCTAGTCCAACTGTGTATAATTATTAAAACCTACTTAAAACACAGGGCAGGTGTTCAGAATTCCTGAAGATGTGCACAATTCATACTAACCAGGGACTAGAGGTCACCTGAGAATTTGAATGAGGATTGAGGCCTGTGACATTCGATCACTCAAAATAATAAGCAAGAGCTGATATGTGCACAGCATTTTATAACATGACCTCCCCTTGAAACTCACTTCCATGTGGTCTGGACAGGGACTATCAGTTCTGTTTTATAGATGGAAAAGTCAAAGCCCAGGAAAGCTAAAGGAATTATCCAAGATCATATAGCTGACAGCCAAGATCCCATGCTAAGTTTTCTGACTTCAGAACTAAAGTGTTTTTTTTTTAATAAACAATGAAAAATTTGATCTGAAGCATTCTATATTGTTTCATGCCTTCTCCCACATCTCCACCCCATACCCCTTTACATGATAATGATTCACATGAGAATTTAACTACTTAATCTTTAAAGTTAGAGGAGACTGCCTGTTCTCATGAGTCCCAGGACCGCACTAAGTCATCTGCAAAGATGGCCAGTGTTGAGGGCTGGCTGAAGCCTCCCCTGTTGCTGAAAGTCAGTGTGAAATTCTCCAAGAGGTGGCATCTCATGGAATGCAGAGCATTCCAACATTCCCCCATCAGGGGTTCCAACTTGATGCTCTGACTGTATTATACAAAAAGCAAACCCAGAGACTGATCTTCCTTAACAGGAAATCCCTTCTCTAACAACCTCTGATAGAAAGTGGTCTTAGGGTTCCTTACCTGAAATAAATAGGGTTGGTTCAATGCATTGAGCTTTTCCAGCACCCCTGAGTACAGAGACCGCCCTCCCCCAGTGATTCGTGTGCAGCCCTGAGAGCATGGATCTTGGATGCAGTTTCAGAAGGAACCACGAGCCATTTATTCTCAGTCTGAAACTGGCAGCCTTTATGTTTTGGGGAATTTTTAATAGAACTAGCAGAGGAACCAACATTAGGGATTATTCTCTCAGTGTGGGGTTAGATGTGTAATGCATATGTTTGCCCTGAGGACCCTAAACCACATACTATAAAACTTGGTTAAAATGCCTTTCTCCTCAACTATTAACATTTTCCTGTGTACACTGTTCATTTCTAACAGTCCCAGCCAAGAGCTTATAAAGCTATGTTCCCCCACAGACCATTACTTTTGTGCTAATTAATTAGTGAAACCAATATCTCAGATATGAAATTCCAAGCTACAGTTACTCAGTTTGGCTGAAAATCTGTTTTTCTAATTATTGACTACTTTCTGCTACTTTCAGTCCAACCACCTAAGTTCTTGGACAGAGCCAGCTTCAGGGAGCTGGGGAGGTCTCCAAGGACAAGGCCATCTATGTTGAATGGGGGAGTGGGAGGAAGGCCTTGCAGCTGTCCAAGTCACTGAGGATTTAGGAGGAAGTAAGAGGAAGAAAAAAGATTTGCAGGACAGACTTAGGAGAAAGCCTAAGACTTTTAGACAAAATTTCAGGAGTTGTCATGCTCTAAAATTACTAATGCACTGACATTCTTAAAGGCAATGTAGTCTTCCAAAGGTACATGTTGAGGGAGTAAAATTTTAGACTCATCTGGGAAAAAAAAANTGCAAGGAGATCCGACCAGTACATTCTAAAGAAGACCAGTCCTGGGTGTTCATTGGAAGGACTGATGTTGAAGCTGAAACTCCAATACTTTGGCCACCTAATGTGAAGAGCTGACTAATTTGAAAAGACCCTGATGCTGGGAAAGATTGAGGGCAGGAGAAGGGGACAGCAGAGGATGAGATGGTTGGATGGCATCACTGACCCGATGGACGTGACACTGAGTGAACTCCGGGAGTTGGTGGTGGACAGGGATGCCTGGCATGCTGCAGTTCATGGGGTTGCAATGAGTCGGACATAACTGAGTGACTCAACTGAACTGAACTGAGAACAGATAGAAGAGGAAAATGTGACATTCCTATACTCTCAAAATAGGGAAAGTTACATGATATATATTTTAGCAAGTACCCCAAAATGTAGCATTTCAAAAGAAAAGTTTCTGTTCCCTAAAATTTACTTATATGAAACTCCTCATTGCCTAATGGCATACAAATAAATTATTAATAATACTTTTCATATTAAAGATAATAATAGTTGCCATTTATTAGCTCCCTACTATTCATGAAGCTAGACGTGAACCACCAAACCTTATAACAGCTTCAGAATTAAGTATTAATATCCCTGATTTATAAGTGGAGCAATTGAGGTTTGGCAAGAATCTCTCTCTTTCAGTTCTACCCAGCTGTTAAGCAGTGAAATTGGTACTCAGACCTATCTCTTTTCTAAGAATTACACACCTTCCACTGAGCCACACTTGCCATATTTTTTTCCCCACTCAGGGAGAAATAGGTTTTACAGGAGCTCACACAGCTTATTTGCAAAACACACATTAGTATTTTCTGTAAAGCAAGCAGAGAGAGACCTGAGCTATATCTGTGAAAGTTGCCTGAGTGAAATACAGGCTCTCCCATCTGTCAATATGAGAGTGATGAGCAGAGGCCCCAGTGTGAAAGCTGAGAAATAAAAATGTTCCTAACATCATTTGCTGGTGTGCTCTTTCTGTAAGTCCTCCCACTCTGCCTCTAGTAGTTTTTAATATCCTGAAGTTTCTTAAGAGTGAATCACATTTTTAAAGAGTGCAGAGTTCTTGGCTATGCCTCCAGGAGAGACAGCACCAGGTGAATAACCCACAAACATCCTTAAGTTGAGGCCAGCTCTTTGCCTCATCAATCTATAACACATTTGTTCTGATTTCAGATGTTCCTTATCACCAAAATTTGATTTCATTCTACAGACCTTCATCATAGCCCCACTCTGTCTTATTTCTAATTCATACCAAATCCTTCCAGTTGGTTCAAGTATTTAATATTCACCCACAGTCATTATTTCAAAAATTATTTATATTGACAGAAAAATTCAATAGCTTCCCACACCTGTAATTTAAGCATGAGCAGTTGAGATAACGCCATTCATGAGAGTTTCTTTCACTGGAATTGAGCACTTCTCTTTGTACCTGCCTTCAATGAATAGTTTGTAAATTTCAGTGGCAATGTAAAGGCAGATAACCCCCCCCCTTGAGAATCTGATTTAAAATTAATTCATTTCCCCCACAAAATGCACACACCCACAGATTTTTGACAATACTTTCATGGGACTCACAGAACTCCTGAAGTGTGTAATCCAAAGTTAAGATCACTTGTTTTATAAAATTAAATTTTATTGGAGTCTAGTTGCTTTATAATATTGTAGTTTCTATTGTACAACAAAATAAATCAGCCATACACGTACATATATTCCCTCTCTTTTGAACTTCCTTCCCATTCAGATCACCACAGTGCCTTAAGTAGAGCTCCCTGTGCTATACAATATGTTTTCATTAGTTATCTGTTTTATATATAAAGAAATTGGGTCATTTGTAAAGATGTGAATAGGCCTAGAGAGTGTCACACAGAGTGAAGTCAAAAAGGGAAAAACAGATATCATATATTAACCATATATGTGGAATCTAGAAAAGTGGTATAGATGATCTTATTTACAAAGCAGATATAGAGACACAGAGATAGAGAACAAATATGTGGATTTGGAGGGGGAAAGTGGGATGAGAGGAATTGGCAGATTAGGTTTGACACACATATAAATTGATACTATGTATAAGTACCTAACTTGCTTTTAAAGGGAATAGAAGACAAAACAACTTCCATTCTCCTTATGTTGATGTGAAACCAATGAGTTATAATTTTTTAATAAGTTACCTATAAGTGCACAGTTTCTATGATGTGATGCTATAGACTAGAGAGAAATGAGAATGGCCCTGCTTTCAGCTACTCCTGCAGTCACACTGAAGACCTAGGTATGTATCCTTCTATGCTGGAAGTCTTACAAACCAATTGAGAGGGCAACGGTCTGGCACATTTTTTTTTTTTTTTTTTCCTGTATTTTACTTTACAATACTCTATTGGCTTTGCCATACATCGACATGAATCCACCACAGGTGTACACGAGCTCCCAATCCTGAATCCCCCTCCCACCTCCCACCCCACAACATCTGGCACATTTTAAAAAGTGTTCATTCAGATCAGTGTTCAGATCAGTTAAAGCTTAAGTGCCCCTGCCCCGGACAAAGGAAGTACAGTGAGGATTAAAAGATGAGTAAGATAGCCCCTGATAAATTCTGTTGTCAGCCCCTTTCCCTCTCCACTTTTTGCCCAGCCTTACTTTTCCCTCCTACAACTTTCAGAGCAAGGTGTTTGTCATATGAACAAGGAAAATCTTGAAGAGTGAAGATTTTTCACATATGGATAAAGTTAAAAAAAAAAAAAGTGGAGTAGGTTATTCCTCACTCTATAGCCCATTGCACTAGCAAGGTGCCCTGGAGAGAGCTAACAAACTTGAGTTGAACCTATGAAGTCAGAGGTGGGTATGCCTATCAAGGAAGAAAATAGCTCTTAAAAGCTTTGACCCTGATGAGAAAGAGGAAGTTGACCTAGCTTATCACACCTAGATATAGATCTGATGATAATCAGTGATTATATGAAGTGGCTTTTTCTTCAATAACAGCAGCAACAACTGTTCTACAATTTATGGGACACTTACTCTCTGGATGGCACTGTGCTAAGTAAGTGCTTTACATAAATCACCTAATTTATTGTCTATAACAACCGTGAGTTGTAGACAAGGATATTCTCAGGAAGATCTTCTGGAGAAGGTATAGGCTACCCACTCCAATAGTCTTGGGCTCCCCTAGTGGCTCAGCTGGTAAAGAATCTGCCTGCAATGCAGGAGAACTGGATTCAGTTCCCAGGCTGGGAAGATCCCCTGGAGAAGGGAATGGTTACCCACCCCAGTATTCTGGCCTCTGTGTCTTATAGCATTTAAACAGGTTTGCCAAGATAGTAAAAACATAAGATTTAAAATAGAGACCCCAACCCAGTGCTGTTGGACCCCAAAGACAATACTCACAACCACTGCAGTGTTTTTCTGTCCTTAGAGCCCAGGGGGAATACACCACCAAACAAATACTTTTTAAAATTATGAATTGAGTATGGAGGAAGGGTATCTAGACTCAGTTAACAGTTACCTCTTAAGTGAATGAGTCCAAATGGGCACATGTGTATGTGTGTAAGCAAGAGAGAGTAAGGGAATGATTTTGGTGATCTGAATCCAATACCTCTAAAGCTGTTAACACACAAAAGAGCATTGGATTGCTACACACACACACACACACACACACACACTCTCTCTCTCTCTCTCTCTCTCTCTCTCTCTACTTTATCAAGCTTACATTTGTGCTGCATAACACCCTTCTAAGGATAAAAGCTGTGGTCATTATTGTTGCCGTTCAGTCACTCAGTGGTGTCTGACTCCTTGTGACCCCATGGACTGCAGCACGCCAGGCTTCCCTGTCCTTCACCATCTCCCAGAGCTTGCTCAAACTCATGTCCATTGAGTTGGTGATGCCACCCAACCATCTTGTCTTCTGTCATCCCATTCTCCTGCTGCCTTCAATCTTTCCCAGCTTCAGGGTCTTTTCCAGTGAGTTCTTTGCAACAGGTGGCCAAAGTATTGAAGCTTCAGCTTTAGCCTCAATCCTTCCAATGGATATTCATGATTGATTATCTTTAGGATGGCCTGTATGGATCTCTTTGCAATCTAAGGGATTCTCAAGAGTCTTCTCCAACACCAAAGTTCAAAAGCATCAATTCTGTGATGCTCAGCCTTCTATTTGGTCCAACTCTCACATCCATATATGACTACTAGAAAAACCATAGCTTTGATTAGATGGATCTTTTTCAGCAAAGTAATGTCTCTGCTTTTTAATATGCTGTCTAGGTTGGTCATAGCTTTTCTTCCAAGGAGCAAGGGTCTGTTAATATCATGGCTGCAATCACCATCTGCAGTGATTTTGGAGCCCCCCAAAATAAAGTCTGTCACTGTTTCCATTCTTTCCCCATCTATTTTCCATGAAATGATGGGACCAGATGCCATGATCTTGGTTTTTTGAATGTTGAGTTTTAAGCCAACTTTTTCACTCTCCTCTTTCACCTTCAACAAGAGGCTCCTTAGTTTCTCTTCACTTTCTGCTATATGGGTGGTGTCATCTGTATACCTGAGGTCACTGATATGTCTCCCAGCCATCTTGATTCTGGCTTGTGTTTTGTCCAGCCCGGCATTTCACATGATGCATTTTGCATATAAGTTAAATAAGCAGGGTGACAATATATAGCTTTGACACACTCCTTTCCCGATTTGGAACCAGTCTGCTGTTTTATGTCAGGTTCTAACTGTTGCTTCCTGACCTGCATACTGGTTTCTCAGGAGGCAGGTAAGGTGGTCCGGTGTTCCCATCTCTTAAAGAATTTTCCATAGTTTATTGTGATCCACACAGTCAATGGCTTTAGCATAGTCAATGAAGTGGAAGTAGATGTTTTTCTGCAATTCTCTTGCTTTTTCTAGGATCTAACGGCTGCTGGCAATTTGGTCTCTGGTTCCTCTGCCTTTTCTAAATCCAGTGAACATCTGGAAGGGCATTCTAATATCCAGTAAAGGGCCATTTTGAGATGCCTCTGAATTATTTGGTCAACTGTAACATTCAGGACCCGCCATCAATATTGTCAAACTATAGCAGAGATAGCATGACTATCTTTATCTTAAAGAAAAAACTCCTAGATGCAAGCATTTTACAAATATCCTCTAGGAACACAAACACACACATAATCATGTGTACAATTTCCCCTCACCATTGGATAAAAGCCAGTCTTTCCCACATATTCTTTAGGAAAAGAGCAGTAAGTAATATTTAGAATGGGTAAGAGTCCTCTGCCAAGAAATGTTCCAGAAACCCTGGAATGTTGGAGAACAGTGTCCACAACTAGGTTTGAGAAAAAGGAAACATTTTGCTTGAAGAAAGAAAATTGCTGTATGTCTTGAAAAATATTTATTGATAATGAATTCTGATGCACCAAATAGAAAAGAAAATTTTTTTCATAATGTTTTGCCCCTTCTCACTCCAGCTCCTATCCCTGGGCCTGCAAACCCTTGGGAAAGGCTTAATTCCATACACACTGTTTTAACTTTATGACATATTTCTTATTTCCATAGCCTAAAACTGAGGTCATAAATTACTGATGGTGACTCTTTGAGTCTCTCCCCCTCTTCAGTACTGCTGTGCATATCATATTACTGTGGAAACTAAGGAACTGGAGGCAAGTTGGGGGGAAATATTCATTTTATGCCAGAGTTAAAACAAAGCTACTAATCTCTGGTAAACCCCCTCAGGAGTGACAATGGTAATGAAATAGTTTCTTAGGGAATTCTTCAGGAAAGAGCAAGTCACAGAAAAATCAAATGGCAGTCTGAGATCCTCCCCATGCAAACCAAGCAGCCCCTGTCGTGTATGGGACTCCTCATTTGTCAGAGTGTTGGCAAAAGTTTCCAATCAAAGACCTTGGGTTTTTTCTCTCCATTTGCTAAAATAAAATATAATCAGTAACACTTAATTAACATTCTTTGTCAATGTTCTTCCTCAATCCTAACTAAGGGTAACGTTATAAGTTTCTCAACTCCCTTAAGCCCTGTTAACGCCACGTGTGCCAAGTTGAAAAGTAACTCTTTGTTTGGATGTAATAAGTGAGTTATTGCACATTAAATAATTATCAAAATGCTTATTAAAGCCTACTTGAGAAATAACAAGTCATATCAACTGCATCACTTTTAACTCTCAGTAATTATGTCGTTTGTAATCAATTGCCTTTTTCATCAGTCATATTATTATATTCTGTAGCTGGTTTCTATTACATAATTGTTTGCCCTCAATAAATATGTTTTAATAAGCAGTTGTATTTATACTCCATGAAATAACAGTCTTAATTAATCTAAGTTGAATACTCATTTGGGAACTTAAATTCGAAGTACTGCCAAACATTCTGTGAGCATGATTCACAACAAGTTGAATAACAAAAGGTGTGCAATGTGCTAAGAAGTACTATTACAGTAACTCCATTTCACAGGAAGGTTATGGAGTACTTTTCTTATTTTTAAATCTGGTGACATTTCAGTAAGGATACATTTCTTAAGACTTCAGAGGGACATCCTTGTAACTTCCCTATATGCTATTTAGCAGGAATGTATCACCTGAAACAAGAATGCTTTGGCTTATTATTTTTGGCTCTTCTACAACCAAACTACTTTATAATAGCACAAAAAGAGATTGACTTTTTTGATAGTTTGGGACACATGATATTTTTGGATGGCATCATTTTAAATAAAGTTAGAGGTAAAATGTCAAATTTCATTTAACAGAAAATATTAACCAAAGGCAAAATACATGGTTCGTGCTTTCATTTTTCAAAACTGTTAAACTAAATCATCTGGCAAAAGAAATTAATCGGAAAGCAGTTTTCCTGGTAACTAGTCTGACCTTCCTCAGGCAATCCTAGGAAATTAAAAACTAAAAGGAGTAGAAAACATTAAAAACAGAAGAAAAGGAAAAGAAAGAAAGCATAGTATCTGATTTTTAATTTTCATCAATCAAATCCCACTTTGTGCTGTACTGTGAAGTTCAGGATGTTATGAGATGAGAAATGTTCTAGAATTACTGAACCCCTCCCCAAACTCCCCCTCCTGTAGAGAACATATTTTAAGTTCATCTGATATGTATCATACATACATCGACTTAGACCAATTACATGCAACTGGTGGCAAAACTGGCCTGTGGGGACCTTCAAAGGCAGGACCACATGAACAGGGAATATGACCTGACCACAGAAAGGTTTGCCCACATGGGAAAATAAACAAGAGCACAAGATTTGGGCAGAGCAGAGGTTCTTGGTTGGGCATATCATTTTGCTCTTGGAACCTCGTTTTTAATAGATGGCATTTTGAAATCCCTCAGTACATGTTACTATTGCCTTTCAACACATATTTTTTAAATCTTTAGAACCATCAAATAACTTTCAGTGATTTTTGTGAGGTCATGTTAAGGTTAGCATAGAAAGAGGACCACCCACATAGCCAAACTGGCATGTCTCTCTTCAATTTTCATTGTCAAAGGACAAAGGAACTGTTTTAATGAAGTGTTTTCCAGTTGTCTTTTGTTTCATATTTTACACAGGAAAAAGGAAAATGTTTCCTTAGTTCGGGGCATCTGAATCATATTTCCAAGGGGACAGGCATTTTCAGGACAGTAAGTACTAAATTATAAATAACTTTCAATAAATTAAACTGTAGTCTGGCTTTTTTTTTCTTCCTTGGAAACATTTAGCCTTCAGAGGACTTAATTGTTCTTCAAGATAAAATGACAGTTGCTTCTCAAGTATATAAGGCAATTGGGCATATGTCAGTTACAAAATAGTGACAAGATAATATGGTACAACATACTTCAGCAAGAAACTCCACTGAACCAATGAATGCAAATATATTCTAACTTTCTGCCTCTTGTCAACTAATCTAACTTGCAAAACTGGACAAGCTCTGTATTGGTGGTTTAAAGACCATAACAATCCTCGTTATAATACAATACCATCTCCCTACATGTAAAGTGAAAAAGACAAATGAGGCAGTTATCCTGATAATAAGAGGCCAAAAAATGAACTGGTACAACTGTCTATACATTTTACATGAACATGTTTAGGTTCTGCTATTCTTTCCTTTTCCTTTTTACTTTTCATCGAGGACATGACCCGACATCATATCTGTGCAATTTAATCCAATAGTCTGTACTCTCCTAGTTACACATAGTCACATGGATGGGATTAGCTCATATGTACAAAGAGCAAAACTCCAATTTGTTACATTCAGAGTTCAAAGTTTGGTCATCTTTCTCAACTCTGGAGGAAGGCAATTTTAAGGGTTTTCTCAAGATTTGGGGATTGATTTCTCATCCTGTCTAGAGGAGAATCATTTTCAAAAAAAGAAAGAAAGAAAGAAAATTGACCAAACAGGGGGCAGTAATTAGACAAGAACGGTTTATTTTTTGAGGTTTCAGAGATCAAAGGAAGAAATTATTTTGGACTGGAGCCTTTTTCATACTCTTCAAATTCTCTCACAATATACCATGTCAATGGTGGTCCCCTTATATAAAAAATCAGCCATGATTAGAAGGTTCTATGAGTAGAGAAAGGATGGAAAACTGCATTTATTCTTCCCTTCTACAACTAGACCAAATTTTCAGTTCAGTTCAGTCACTCAGTTGTATCCAACTCTTTGTGACCCCATGAATCGCAGCACACCAGGCCTCCCTGTCCATCACCAACTCCCAGAGTTCACTCAGACTCACATCCATTGAGTCAGTGATGCCATCCAGCCATCTCATCCTCTGTCATCTCCTTTTCTTCCTGCCTTCAATCCCTCCCAGCATCAGAGTCTTTTCCAGTGAGTCAACTCTTCGCATGAGGTGGTCAAAGTACTGGAGTTTCAGCTTCAGCATCATTCCTTCCAAAGAAATCCCAGGGCTGATCTCCTTCAGAATGGACTGGTTGGATCTCCGTGCAGTACAAGGGACTCTCAAGAGTCTACTCCAAAGAAGAAGTTCAAAAGCATCACAGTTCAAAAGCATCAATTCTTTGGCACTCAGCCTTCTTCACAGTCCAACTCTCACATCCATACATGACCAATGGAAAAACCATAGCTTTGACTAGACAGACTTTTGTTGGCAAAGTAATGTCTCTGATCTTCAATATGCTATCTTTACTTCTGTGTTATTGTTTAAAAATATGTTTACAACCAGCTTTTCCCAGCTCAGCCCTCATTTCCTTCTTCTGCCCAACACCATCAGAAATAATCACTTTTGATGCTGAAATTTTAATACTTTTAGATATAAGCAAAGCTGCTTACTTAGCATCAAGAGCTAGAAGTATGAAGAAGCCCCACATAAAATTATAGGTGTGGATGTATAGAAATAGAAGAGAGGAAAAGTCAGCTTTTCAAGGCATTATATAGGAACTCCATTTCCTAGATTCTGTGAGAAAGCAGTTCCTGGCCATCCTCCCCAGGATGATTAGAACAAAGAATCTTGCTTTATTCATCTTACCTCCGGGGTCACCTTAGTTCTAAGACTAGAAACCTGATGTATGAATGAACAAAAGAATGAGTAGTATGGCAAATAATGAGAGAAAGGATGAAGAGAGAAGTAGAAAAAGAAGAGAAAGAACAAGACTGGATCTCACTGTTCCCACCAAAAATAGGACCCAGGACCATATTCCCTAAGAACGTGAGCAGATTTTCTTGCCAGAATGCAGAATTTCTACAAACAAAAGATTAGCGCTGCTTCCCCTCTTGCTTCTTCTACTTCCCTTCCCTTCTTTTCTAACTAGGGAAGTTCGTAAAAGTATGTGACTGCACAGACCACTGGGCAGACAGCCAACTGTCCTCTGGGGAAAACCAACTTGATTCTCATATTAAATGGATACTGATTTTATGGCCCTAGGTTACTGTAATCAGAGAATACATGTTGAACTTGAACAGTCTCAAGATATGTCCAGAACTTTTGTGCTGTATAATGTGGATCCTTTCCACCTGAAATTTNCACAGTTCAAAAGCATCAATTCTTTGGCACTCAGCCTTCTTCACAGTCCAACTCTCACATCCATACATGACCAATGGAAAAACCATAGCTTTGACTAGACAGACTTTTGTTGGCAAAGTAATGTCTCTGATCTTCAATATGCTATCTTTACTTCTGTGTTATTGTTTAAAAATATGTTTACAACCAGCTTTTCCCAGCTCAGCCCTCATTTCCTTCTTCTGCCCAACACCATCAGAAATAATCACTTTTGATGCTGAAATTTTAATACTTTTAGATATAAGCAAAGCTGCTTACTTAGCATCAAGAGCTAGAAGTATGAAGAAGCCCCACATAAAATTATAGGTGTGGATGTATAGAAATAGAAGAGAGGAAAAGTCAGCTTTTCAAGGCATTATATAGGAACTCCATTTCCTAGATTCTGTGAGAAAGCAGTTCCTGGCCATCCTCCCCAGGATGATTAGAACAAAGAATCTTGCTTTATTCATCTTACCTCCGGGGTCACCTTAGTTCTAAGACTAGAAACCTGATGTATGAATGAACAAAAGAATGAGTAGTATGGCAAATAATGAGAGAAAGGATGAAGAGAGAAGTAGAAAAAGAAGAGAAAGAACAAGACTGGATCTCACCGTTCCCACCAAAAATAGGACCCAGGACCATATTCCCTAAGAACGTGAGCAGATTTTCTTGCCAGAATGCAGAATTTCTACAAACAAAAGATTAGCGCTGCTTCCCCTCTTGCTTCTTCTACTTCCCTTCCCTTCTTTTCTAACTAGGGAAGTTCGTAAAAGTATGTGACTGCACAGACCACTGGGCAGACAGCCAACTGTCCTCTGGGGAAAACCAACTTGATTCTCATATTAAATGGATACTGATTTTATGGCCCTAGGTTACTGTAATCAGAGAATACATGTTGAACTTGAACAGTCTCAAGATATGTCCAGAACTTTTGTGCTGTATAATGTGGATCCTTTCCACCTGAAATTTTCATGTCAATAGAATTATATGAGCCCTAATGTAAAAATATTAAGATCACAGAGACACATACCACAGGGTTCCTATCTGCAAAGTCTTCTCTGACTTCCTTCAGCAAGTCCCCTACCTATGAATGAGTTCCGCCCTGAGGATGTTTGTAAGTCCAATTTGTTCATAAGTCCAACAAAGTTAGCCTAGGTACCCAACTAACCCCGTTGGCTATAGAGCACTGTATTACAATAGACTTACAATACTTTTCACATAAATAATACATTAAAGAAACAAAAAATAAAGAACACATTTTCAATCTTTTGGTAGAGTAACCTGAAAAATGCAGTAGTACAGTACAATAGCTGGCATACAGTGGCTAGCATTGAATGAATAGGTAAGAAGATGCTGGCTGGAGAAGGGAGAGGCGGTAGGTAGAGCTGAGGGATAGTTAGCAATAGAAGACCCAGGGCCAGCTGCAATATCAGTCATACCTGATGGTGATGGAACACATGTTCACATATTCAGAAGTTCATGGTGTGAAGGTTCGTATGTAGGGAAATTACTGTATTATAATAGCTCCTTCCTTTGAATTCTATTAATACTTTACCCACATTTTCTGATACCCTTACCACTTTCTACTTTGTATTATTGTTATTCAGGTGCAAGTCACATCTCCTCCACTAGAGTCAAGTTATTTGAGGACCGATGACCACAGTTTCCTCTTAGTGCCTGGATAGCTTGTTCCCTTGCCATTAGAAGGCCTTCACGTTTTTTCGTTTTCACACAAATGAGGAAATCTCTTCTAATTGTAGTTCGGTTCAACTGTTGGGCAAAAGAACTTCAAGTATTTTACAGTCCAAGATGTCCTAGAATTAACCCTACTGGTTACCTCTCCTTGACAGTTCATTTTACTCTCCACAACATACTGTGAACTTTATTTGCATTTCCCCATTCTACTTTCCACTGGAACCCTACCAGATAATGTTCTTTTCTTTACAGTTGAGGAAGTTCAGTTTCAAAGAATAAGTAAGCTCATCCTGCTAGGGAATTAGCAAAACTGGGTTTGAACCCAGACCATCAGATTCCAAACTTCACACTCACAGTCTTTACAGAATCCTACCTCCTGGTCAGTAGAGTGTGGCCTTCCAGGCCCTTAGTCCAAGAATCCTTTCTTAGAAAGAACCTGGGCATAGCTTACACACAAACTAGCCAGCTGCTGTGAACTGAAAAAGCAAGGTACTTCCTCCCCCAAAGCAACACATTTTTTAAAGCCTCTGAAAGCTCCTCCTCTGCACAGAAGTGCCAGGAATTTTGAAGGGAGAGTGACAGTAAGTGAGGTTTAAACCCAGGATGACCTGGAAGCCCAGATTGGCTGCAGGCTCCTGTGATACCCAAAAGCCTATTGTACTGTAAATTTATCATCTGGGAAGTTGAGTTTTTGTTTTTGAACAGGAAGAGGACTTCAAAGCTTCGGTTCATACTGGAATAGATCTTTCATAACTCAATTTACCCAGATTTATTTTTCATGATGTATGAACTTTTTCTTCCAGGGAGATTATTTTTCACGATTTCCTTGTAAGTCATCTTCTTGAAGAAAAAAAATGCAATTAAATATTCAAGGCCCTGAGCTATTGTGTAAAAAGAATTCATGCCTAAGTGAGGGTGAGCTGCATTTAGGCTCAGAGTTACTATTGAAGCACAACAGGTATGAATTATTACCCAATCTTTCATGCTCTAACGTGTCTTCCTGCTTAATTGGAGCAGTAAGTCTTAGGATTCACTTGGGTTTCTTCCTGACTGACGTCACCTTCATACCTGAAGCAAGCTACTTACAAAGAAATCCTCCAAACAACAATGGAATATTCATTCACCTACACCAACTTATCCCCAGGTGTCACTTGGGAAATTTGCAGCCCTGGGAATCTTCTTTGTCCTGAAAATACCCTGTGAGCTGCCATTAGTTTTTCCTTCTCACACTTTCTTGTGCTTTAGGTGAATGAAATACCTGAGGTAGGTTGATGTAAGTGAAATTTGAGGAGGATCAGCTTTGTCTCAGAACCATGGGATGTGATCCTTTTCGCATTTTCCCTCTTGCCTTCTGACTGGTCTCACTCCCAGGAAACACCTAGACCCTCTGGCTTTTGAATCACAATTGTTCTTTTTAAAGTCCTTTTTGGACTCAGACCAGAGTCTGAACAGTTCCCTCTTTAGACATTTGACGGAAAAGGCAATGGCACCCCACTCTAGTACTCTTGGCTGGAAAATCCCATGAATGGAGCAACCTGGTAGGCTGCAGTCCATGGGGTCGCACAGAGTCAGACATGACTGAAGCGACTTAGCAGCAGTAGGCATTTGAGGAGTGAGAGATTTTGTTCCCTGCTGAAGACTTTTTGGGCTCTGGTGAGTATATGGGGTAAGCATTTGGGGTTTGAGCTTCCTTGGGACCATGTCTACAAGAATATTACCCCAAGGAACAACATGGCTTGCCTAGATATGAGGCATGACTCTTAGGAACTTCATGAACACCAAAGGGAAAATGATCTCCTTATAAAATGAATGTTGTCATAATTTTTTAAATTTTTACTATGTGCAAATCTCTATTCGGGGGTCTTATTTATGTCCCCTCATTTAATCCCTGGAAGAACACCTTGAGAGGAAGACTTGCCATGCTCATTTCACAGATGGTTTAAGTCATCTACCAAGGTTACACAAGGAGGAAATGTGGAATGAGAATTCAAAAATTCAAGGAAAGCTGATGCTCCGTTAGGTGCATTACCTGTCTGATCCCTTCCATTCACTGTTTGGTCGGGTCACTGAAGGGGGAAAGAGACGGATTAAGTAGAATATGTAGCTTTCTCAGCTACTTATTTCCTATTTTTCCTTCTTTTTTTTTTTTTTTCAAGTTTAGAAACACTCTCCACCCTTCTCTCCCCCCCCCCCCCCTTGGTATAAAATCCCTTTTATTGAAGAGATGTGTTGGGTTGGCCAAAAAGTTCATTTGGATTTTTCCATAAATATTACTGAAAAACCAGAACAAACTTTCTGATCAAGCAGTACATTCTGTTTTTATGAAGACTAGAAATTTCCCAATAGCCAAGAAATAACAGGTCATCTGTGCCTTGGCTCTCCCTTGATGAGGTGCTTGGTGATTGTCAGACGACACTCAAGGGCTCTTCATGACCTCAGTAAGAGACCAGATATGCCTTCGAGACCTATGCTGTGCTGCCCATCCTGCTGGGAAGGATGATATAAATTTGAGGGCCCTAGGGATAATTTTTTGAAACACTATAGAACTGGTCAGCTGCTTAAAAAAAAAAAAAAAACCTACCCTCAGGAATAGATCAATTAGTATGTATCATCAGACTCCTAGTAAGTACCAACTACAGTTTTAGGCTCCAGGAGAAAAGAAGGAAAAACACCAAGGATGGAAGAAGAAAAGAAAAGAGAGGAAGGAAAGTAGGAAGCAAGGAATGGAAGAAAAAGTGAGGAAAAGAGGGAAGAGGCCCCCAGCAGCATCCATAGGCAACTGACATCACTCTCAGCTGATGAGTCTTTCATTGAGAAGGATTCTTAGGAAATCCTTCATTATCCTTATATGCTCTGTTGTGATATTATAGATTCTCCATATTTCTTTGGCTCATTACTAATAAAGAAAAGTACAGAACGGATACAGTTAATCTTTAATCTTTAAAGATCCCTGTAGGTAGGTTCTCTGGAACTTCAGTTCAGTTCACTCACTCAGTTGTGTCCGACTGTTTGTGAACCCATGGACTGCAGCACACCAGGATTTCCTGTCCATCAACCTCCCAAAGCTTGCTTAAACTCATGTTCATTGAGTAGGTGATGCCACCAACTCTGGATACTTATGTACTGGCTAAACAAATACAGGCTGCTTTGAAACCCTGCTTATTAAGATTGCTTTGAAATCATGCTTATTACAGTTTTACAAAGTCTTTCAATGTGTATTCAGTGATTTTGTTAATGTAGAGTATGACACTTTCTTTCTGTGGATATTTTCACCACTGACCCAAATTATATATCAGGGAATCTGACTAAGGAAGGGTAAATGACAAAATATATCTCTTCCACAAGGGGATGAAATTCAGTTTGAAATTCGATAATTATTTTGTGTTCTCTTGTCCTATGACCAAAAAAGTAAACATTTTTCTAGTTACTTTCCTTTCCTAGAACCCTTTTCTCTAAGTTTCAGTTTAAAAATACTACTTTTAATCTGCTGATGGTAGTCTAAAAATAAAGCTGATTGAGAGGCCATCCAGTCTCATGAAATTTGAACTTCATCAAGGAGGACGCACATTCCTATTTGCTTAACAGTCCCAGTTTATCTCTGTGGTCCTTGTAATTTTTAATAGCTCCTCCTTTCACTCCCAAACAAACCCCAATTTGGATGACAAGTTTCATGGCTACCTAAAACTTAAATCTGAACAGATACATTAGAGAAACACATTTTATATTGAGTTAGAAAACTCGAGTGCCTTGGGCTCAGTATGTTATATGATCTTACGTAAGTTATTACCACTCTGAGCCTTGGTGTCAGTGTTATAAACTGGGAGATAAAAGTATCGCCTTAAAATACTGTGTGAAGATCCAAAAAGACAAGGTCTATGAAAGTGCTTTATAGATTGTAAAGCTCTCACAATTCTTGGCAATCGTTATTGTTCTAATTTAGTTTTCCATAAATTATTTAGAAGAAAGAACCCAGAAACCACAAAACCTGCAGACCTGGGGAAATATGATTTCAAAAGAATAGTTGAATCAGTCTTCATACTAGAACAAGGGAAAACATTTCCATGTTCAGCTTTTAGGTCACCCATCTTGGCAATCAGAAACTAACATTAAGAAACAAATTTGTTGAATATTAAAGAGGCCATGTATTTTGTCTTTTATAATTTATAACATCTTTATTCTTCAGAGAATGCTTTGATTCTGCTTTACAGATTAGGAATCTAAGACTAAATTCAGAAATTTTGCCAATATCACATCACTGAGAAGAAGCAGAGTTGTATCCTGATTCCCTTCATAGGGCATATGTGGAGGGAATTTATCTGACTAAACCTTGTCTCTATGATGTGGTAACATATGATTTCTTNGGGATGAAATTCAGTTTGAAATTCGATAATTATTTTGTGTTCTCTTGTCCTATGACCAAAAAAGTAAATATTTTTCTAGTTACTTTCCTTTCCTAGAACCCTTTTCTCTAAGTTTCAGTTTAAAAATACTACTTTTAATCTGCTGATGGTAGTCTAAAAATAAAGCTGATTGAGAGGCCATCCAGTCTCATGAAATTTGAACTTCATCAAGGAGGACGCACATTCCTATTTGCTTAACAGTCCCAGTTTATCTCTGTGGTCCTTGTAATTTTTAATAGCTCCTCCTTTCACTCCCAAACAAACCCCAATTTGGATGACAAGTTTCATGGCTACCTAAAACTTAAATCTGAACAGATACATTAGAGAAACACATTTTATATTGAGTTAGAAAACTCGAGTGCCTTGGGCTCAGTATGTTATATGATCTTACGTAAGTTATTACCACTCTGAGCCTTGGTGTCAGTGTTATAAACTGGGAGATAAAAGTATCGCCTTAAAATACTGTGTGAAGATCCAAAAAGACAAGGTCTATGAAAGTGCTTTATAGATTGTAAAGCTCTCACAATTCTTGGCAATCGTTATTGTTCTAATTTAGTTTTCCATAAATTATTTAGAAGAAAGAACCCAGAAACCACAAAACCTGCAGACCTGGGGAAATATGATTTCAAAAGAATAGTTGAATCAGTCTTCATACTAGAACAAGGGAAAACATTTCCATGTTCAGCTTTTAGGTCACCCATCTTGGCAATCAGAAACTAACATTAAGAAACAAATTTGTTGAATATTAAAGAGGCCATGTATTTTGTCTTTTATAATTTATAACATCTTTATTCTTCAGAGAATGCTTTGATTCTGCTTTACAGATTAGGAATCTAAGACTAAATTCAGAAATTTTGCCAATATCACATCACTGAGAAGAAGCAGAGTTGTATCCTGATTCCCTTCATAGGGCATATGTGGAGGGAATTTATCTGACTAAACCTTGTCTCTATGATGTGGTAACATATGATTTCTTGACTGCTCTTTTATTCAGAGACCTAAAGTATTGGTACATTTAAATTCATCTGAAAGAATCAANATGGTACCTCATTGTGGTTTTGATTTGCATTTCTCTGATGATGAGTGATGTTGAGCATCTTTTCATGTGTTTGTTAGCCATCCGTATGTCTTCTTTGGAGAAATGTCTATTGAGTTCTTTGGCCCATTTTTTGATTGGGTCGTTTATTTTTCTGGAGTTGAGCTGTATAAGTTGCTTGTATATTTTTGAGATTAGTTGTTTGTCAGTTGCTTCATTTGCTATTGTTTTCTCCCATTCAGAAGGCTGTCTTTTCACCTTACTTATAGTTTCCTTTGTTGTGCAGAAGCTTTTAATTTTAATTAGATCCCATTTGTTTATTTTTGTTTTTATTTCCAGTATTCTGGGAGGTATTTCTTGACTGCTCTTTTATTCAGAGACCTAAAGTATTGGTACATTTAAATTCATCTGAAAGAATCAAGTTGAGGTGATCCCATTACTACCGTCCAGGCATTTGCACTAAGGTTATAGTTTGATAAGAAATTTAATCAACAGTGTTGTTTAGGGTAATTGATAGATACATATAATAACAGATTTTTATTTCTTCTCATCTGTCATGAAGGTTTTAATGATATGGGATGTTTTGGCCAGTGGAGTCTATTTCACTAATGCCAAAGAAATAAGTCCATCTACTTAATTCTGCATTAGTAAAGCTCAGTGTGTTTTGCATGGCTCCTCCTGTTCCTATAAGTTAGCAGATAGATATTTTATCGATTTTCTCACAGGGTCACTTCTTTGTCACCATCCAATATTGCAAGTCCCTGTGATCCTCTTTTATCCAGTTGGTGCTGTTAGGAACCTCTGAGCCATAAGTGAGCCAAAATAATAAGGGTCCAACTTGCTCTATTCTGGTCAGCAGGCCAAACTTAAGCCAGCTGTTCACTTGCTTTAAAAATAACAAGTAAACAAAGAACAAAAAAAAGAAGACTGGAAGATCATGAAAACAGTCTCCTTTCCAAACTTTTAAAATTATTTACTTTAAACTCTAAGGTTTTTTATTATTTTATTTTGATTATGAATTCTTCCTGCTAAAGAACAGAGCTATATATTTGGCTCCCTGTCCCAGAAAAGAGTAGAATTCTTGGCACTGAGTCTTTATAACAACACAGTTTTCTAGTTCAAGCCTACCCATTCTCTAGCTTAAAGAGACATTTACTTTTAAAGCAAACCTAGGATCCTTATGGAAGAAAGTGAAGAGAACTGAAAAGCCTCTTGATTAAAGGGAAAGTGGAGAGTGAAAAAGTTGGCTTAAAGCTCAACATCCAGAAAATGAAGATCATGGCATCTAGTCCCATCACTTCATGGGAAATAGATGGGGAAACANGAAGAGTTGACTCATTGGAAAAGACTCTGATGCTGGAAGGGATTGGGGGCAGGAGGAGAAGGGGACGACAGAGGATGAGATGGCTGGATGGCATCACGGACTCGATGGACTTGAGTCTGAGTGAACTCCAGGAGTTGGTGATGGACAGGGAGGCCTGATGTGTTGCGATTCATGGGGTCACAAAGAGTCGGACACGAACTAAACCAAACTGAACTGAGGATCCTTAAAACGATAGGTGGTAATACTGCCTGATAAACAATCAGTCTGAGGATTAACCCACTAAGCAAGTGGCTTATGGTGAATAAACTGGTAATCTGGAAATATGTAAGGATCTTATAATATATACACAGTGCTTTTTTGCCATCATTGTTGAGTTGGTAGAAATAAAAAAGTGAAAAATAAACACAAATTTCGGCTCTAGAGACTTCAACCCAGTAATGTTACTGGGAGTAATTCCAGAGTCACTCTGCCTCTTCACTCTCTGCAGGCCTTCTTCAAGTTTTGTTAATTTTGCCTTAGAAGTGATGTCTGAATCCATCCCTGTTTTCTCCATTCCCCCCAGCACTCTTCACAGGCACTTAGAAAGCACTGCCACAACTTCCAAATGACTTACCAAATACTAGTTTCACCAACCTTTGGTCCCATAGTTTGTCAAACTGTTTTTAGCTGTGGAAATTCTTGGTCAACCTGTGAATGTTCAATAGAGAAATCAAAAAGGAGATGCTTTGTTTGATGAAAGTTCAGTAGACCCTGTCCCCATTGGATGGTTTGAAAGTCGATGTTCTACTCCAATTCATTTCTAATCTTGGTGTCTATCAAGACTCATCTGAGAGGCACAACCTACACATTTCCTGGCCTGCTCCCAGTGAGACTCTTCAGTAAGTCTGGGATTGGACTCAGGAATCTTCATGTTAACAAACATCCCTGGTTCCATATTCATTTTTGAGAGGGACTGCCAGTTTTATCCATCTTCTTATCTTGATTGTGTTACTTCTCTACTTAAAGAATCCCACCGGCTTTCCAAGTATTAACTGTTGGGCAACCTATGAGACTAGACCCTTCAAAATCTCACCTCGATCTGCCTCTTAAACTCTGAGTACAGCTCCACTGGCCCAGATTCATCATTCTTCCTTGAGCACAGCTTGCCCTTTCATACTTTAATTCGTTTATATACTCACTTTCCACCACCATCTTTCCTTTCATACATTGTTCCTTTATATGTTCACTTTCTGATGCCTGAGATATTCCTGCAGTTCGTTTAAGGCCTAGTACAAATATTGCCCTCTCTATAAAACCTTTCCCGATTCTTCTATTTCCAGAGTTAGTTAATCACTTTCTCTTCTGGGATATTCAATTTATGGTAGCCCTTTCACTTTGTATCAGAAAACCCATATTCTATTTAAAAAGTTCTTCTCACTTATATCAGATTATAGGATTTCTGAAGCCAGAAGATGTCATCATAACCATCAGCATTTCCACAGCATAGCAAAATTTGGGTATATGGTAGGAGATCAACAAATATTAATTAATTAAGCAATCATTTGTGTCATAAAGTAGAACAGTAGATAAGACACTAGATATGAGTTTCAAAGATCTGAGTTACTTTGCTCATCTACAACTTAGTAATTTTGTGAGCACAAGAAAATGATTTTATGCCAAGACTTGACAACTTCAATTAAATAGATAATTTTCCTTAAAATCACAACATTCTAAAAGTGACAAGAAACAGGAAAAATATGGGTATATTAATTGCCTAATATGAATGAATGCACTTATATCTGGCAAGGAAATTGAATTTATATTTTTTCCTAAACTTCTCAAGGAAATTTCAAGTCAGGATAGTTTTGCCACTGAATTATTTCAAATATTTGAGGAAGAAATAATACCAGTCTTATAAAAATTATTTCAGAAAACAGCTTTGGGGAATACTCTCTAACTTACTGTGGTATCCATATTATTATCCTGATACCAAAAGCTGATTTAAAAATGATAATACAGCAAAACCTAATGGAATGTACTTTATACTAAAATCCTTAGTAATATATTAGGACATCAAACCCAGCAATATACAAAAGGGGTATTACCTGATGCCCATGTAGGGTTTGTCCAAAGAATGAGAGATTAGTCTGTACTTTATCAATAAAATGCACACTTAACAGACTTTAAAACAAACAAACAAAAAGCTATATGATCTCTTTATAGATGCACATAAAGTGTTTGCCAAAACTCAATGCCAGGCAACATTAACAACTCTCAAAAGTAGGAAGAGGAAATATTTCTCAATTTGATATAATAGTATCAGCAAAACCCTATGATCACGGTAACTAATGATAAATATTGAACAGTTCTCCAAGATGAAGAAATAGCCAAGACTGTCTCCTCTGACTGCTTCTATTCATCATTGTACTAGCAGGAAAAGGAGACAACAGTGGTAGGAACAAATAGGTTCATCAAAACATGCAAAATGTTTATAGACACTAAAGCTGAGTGACCATTATTTATGACAAGCATATAATACACTCTTTTATGTATGGAATTTTCCATAATCAAAAAAATGCTTCTCTGTAAAAGGGCTAGCTTTCTTTGTTCACTACTCCACAGTGCCTACATAAAGGCTTAAGCTGATGTCTGAATGATGGAGAAGGCCAAGAAGAAATAAATGAAATAGAGATAGGGTAGGAACAGAATAGAAATGAGAAAAAATTTTCTGTAAGGTAAAGGCAGATGCCTTTTCTGAAGAAGAAGGTACGAGTTGTAGAAGTGAGGGGAAGATGCAGAGGATGGTTGAAAAAGTGGTGTTGAACTCAGTCGTTAATAACCTTGGAAGCCAAGCAAAGCACAATCCAATTTCTTTTTCCTTATTTCAAGTGTTACCCTAATCCATCATGAAGTATTTAGTGAGAAACTTCAAAGGCTTAAGGAACAATTTACTTCAAATACTGCCACAATAAATATCACAACAACAAGCCACACAAACCTCTTTCCAAAAAGACTAGTGTGGCAAAAAGGAGAAAAAAAAAATTAAGAACTCATCTGCCACAAGCAATTATTGATTCAACAATATTTCATAACCAAAATTTGGCCTTCCTTTGGAGTTCATTGTTTTGGTGACATATGGAAGATATAACAATGTCAAATCCTGTAGATTCTAAATTCACCAGGATTCAACAGAAGAAACAAGTTGGCATATTAGGAAGATGTTTCAGGCCAGATGGACTAGAGACTGAATATTGAGTCCTCCTTGTCATAAACTTAGACAGCTGTTCCATGTCATCTCACGTGTAAATGCACAAGATACTGTCTCCCCTGAAGTCTGGTGTCATTAAATGCAGTACAGGAGCACAGGGAAAGGTAACATTAGGGAATTAGCATAGCGCCTGCCACATAGAAGCGTTTTCTTTAACTTTGACTCAGTATCAAGTCATCTGATCCCTCGTCACATCTCAGAAGCTGACTGTCATAATAAATAATATAGAAGTTTAATGGCAAAGCACCCCACTGGTCCCCTCCGCTTGTTTTCCCTCTCTTAGGATGGCCCCCACTGCTTACTTGACCCTGTAGTCAACCATGAAAGGCCAAATAGACCTGAAGCCCAATTAGAAAGCTTTTTCCACTTACAAAATCCTACTCCAGGAGAATTCTTGCCAACCAAAGACTACCGCTGTACTTCTTTTGAGCCTATAAAATGCATTCTACTTTCTAACACCTTTCTATGAGATCTGCTGAAACAAAAGTGACTACAAATGAGTTCCCTTGATGCAAGTTTATGAATAAATAACCATTGTTAATTTTTTCCTGACACAGTTTTATCTCTGACACGTTGCTTTCTCCTGGCTCTGAATAAAACAGGGGATAAACAAACCCAACCCCAGTGAAGTGTGGTCTCCAGAACATTGTTCTTCCACCAAAAGAGGTTCTGAAGCTTGTTTGACACTGTACACTGCATATGTTCCCACACCTTAGAGTGGTCATTAGGATATGAAAGGTCTTTTGTTTAAGCTCATATGTTCTAAGTTTCTTTCACACCAGGGAATCCTTTTTTCTCTCCTACATAATGCTGTAGCCAACTAATCACCAAGCTCTTCATTCTGGGGTCACTATCAAGGGCTTAATAACATACCTGGAGTATAAAAACTAGCTCGTTAGAGTAACATGGGTACAAATGAAGGATAAGTTAATAGAGGAGAGGAAGAAGGAAAAGGGGGTGGGTAGAGGAGTCAGTGGAATGACAAGCAGTTTGGACATATGTGGGAAGAAATAATATACTAGAAAAATTCACCTAAGTCTTTCCAAAATCCTATTAGTTTCAGGGATATTGCATTGGGATCACTGAAACATCAGTTATTTCAGTCCAGCAGAAATTGAACCCCTTATCCTAATCTTTCATTAGAACTAGTTTTCGGTCATCCTTTAGGCCTACATGAGGATACATTTCAAATTAGGGCTTTGAAGAGCACTTAAACTTACAAAGGAAAGAAATTGGTACATTGCAGTGTCAAGCTAAATAGATGATTTATTGATACTTTTTCAGCACTACTTCAGGTTATTTTTTGTGGCATGCATCCAAATAGAATAGCACCATGGTATTCATATAGGCTCTGATTTCTACACAACTCTAGTATCTGGCAGGAGCTATTTGTATGCCATATAACCTTTTCCTCTAAAGAGGGTATTTGGTCATCATTTAAGCTGAAAAGTTAATCAGTATGTGGATATTGAGGAGTTTTCTTTCTCTCCAGCAGCTTGCATGGCTGGAGGCAAGCAGCCTAACAATGACCTTGCATTGCTCTACTTTGGAGCCATTCAGGCAGAAGAGATGCCACATGTATAGGATAATGTCAGTCATAGTCTTGATAAATTGTATGTGCACTGAAGGTCTTGCCCAAGAGAAATGTGCGTGTTACTCCATTCAAGGTCACCATACTCTCTGTGCAAGTACTTTCCTGTACAAGGTGCTAGACTAGAGGGCAAGAAGTGGGGTAATCCAGATTACCTTTTTGTCAAGTCATTTGCCCATGGGGCTGCGTAGGCCCAAATTCCATTTTTTCTCAATTAGCACAAAAGTGCCAAGCAAATGAGCAATAGCCCAGACTCCCTCTGTTTATTCACTCAATATTTTCTGAAGACATGTTGAGCATAGGCTCTGTTGTATATATTGGAGAAGATACAAAGATGAAACCCAGCAGTCTAAGGTAGTTGAGCAGGTATACAAATATAAGTGAAAGAAGACCAAAGTGAAAATGAATTATTAGCAGTGGGCCTTGGATATAATATTAGTCTCTTTTCTGAATTTTGGTCATCTTTCCCTTATCTGTCTCATTACTGATATGAGAGGTCAAAAGCCTGATATTAACTTACCTGGTCTTGTTCCCTTTTCTACTGTGTTTCTAGCATCCCAGAGTTTATTTATCATACCTCTGTCTCACAAAGGGACTCTCAATTGTATTGAGACCTAGCCTAGTAGTCTGCAAACTGTTTCTGTGACTGTCCAGATAATAAAGATGGTTCCAACTACTACTTAACTCTGTAGTGATAGGCAGAAGTAGCCATAGACAATACATACACGAAGGAGCATATCTGTGTTTCAGTGAGACTTTATGGATGCTAAAATTTAATTTCATGTAATTTTTAAGGTTATCTTAAAAATTAAGGTCTTTTAAAGATTATCTTAAAGGTTACAATATATTATTCTTCTTTGGATTTTTTTCAACCATTCAAAAATATAAAAGCCATTCTTACTTCAAGGGCCATACTAAAACAGGCAACAGGCTTCTTCCTAGCCCAGAGTATATATAGGAGACATAGTCCCAACCCATAGGGAGGCAAGCAAGGTGGGTAAAACAAAGGAGAAGGGAAGAGTGATGGATAGAAACCTGTCATTTGTAAATCTGTTGGGAAGTTAAATCATATATATAATGTCCTTGCACTGAACTCAAGGAGTTTGTTTCTGTGCAGAATTGGCATGGCAGAACAAGCAAATTTCATGTGAATGCTAACAACTCTTTTCACACAATCAGTTCTAAGTGAGACTACTAGCTATTCACCAAAACTCTAACTCCTTTTCTTTATGGCCAAGCTTGGAATACATCTCCCAGTCATTCTTGCACTTAGCTGTGGCCAGGTAACTGATTGTCAAAATGGGACATCAGCCAAAGTACAGTGAAACTTTCAGTCGCTCAGTCATGACTGACTCTTTGCTACCCCATGAACTGCAGCCCGCCAGGCTCACCCATCCATTGGATTTCCCAGGCAAGAATACTGAAGATTCCCTTCTCCAGGGTATCTTCCTGACCCAGGATTGAACCCCGATCTCTATCCTGCATTGCTGGCAGATTCTTTACCATTTGGGACACCAAGAAAGCCCTAAAGTAAGATGAATCGTCACCAGAGGCTCTTGCTTCCCTCATCTATTAGCTGAACGTCAGAGAAAATAGGGTTTCAGTAGACAGTGGAGATATAAGTTTCAAGGAGACTTGATCCTTCGAGGAAGACATAGAGAAAAGCTTTTTACTGACCAGGATCATCTATCAGAAACCAATATAATAACAGGCAGTGATTTTGCATTTCAACAATTATGCATATAAATTTAGTCTGTTATAGCATCCAATGCTACCTTAATTTACTGTCAAGTAGGACCATTGACCTTTGTGCTTATTAACCTTTGTGCTTCCAGCATCTGTCTCGTTGCTTGGTATGTAATTGTTGACTAAATGACTGATAAACCATGAAAAAGCATCATTGCCATGTTGTAGTCTCCTAACTGCCCCTGAACTCCCTTCATCTCCTCTTCTGAATGGTACCATTGCCCTCATATTGCCACTTAGTCCCCCAAGTTTTCTGTATTTTTCTAATCCCTTTGGTTTTACTGAAGTAATGCACTTGGAATATATATTTTTTTTTAACTTATGCTTATTCAGCTAAACAGAGTTGTTAAATTCTTTGACACGAAGGTATAAATGGCTAAAATGGCTTTGTGTGCAATCATTATTCACAGAATGCAAAATATATACTTATATTTTTTAAAAATGGAAAACTATGCCTTATCAGGAGAAGGCAATAGCACCCCACTCCAGTACTCTTGCCTGCAAAATCCCGTGGACGGAAGAGACTGATAGGCTGCAGTCCATGGGGTCGCTATGACTCGGACACGACTTCACTTTCACTTTCATGCATTGGAGAAGGAAATGGCAGCCCACTCCAGTGTTCTTGCCTGGAGAATCCCAGGGAAGGGGGAGCCTGGTGGGCTGCAGTCTATGGGGTCACACAGAGTTGGACACAACTGAAGCAACTTAGCAGCAGCAGCATGCCTTATTATAAAAACGATCACAGAATTATTTTCATATCAATGAACAGTTCAAAAAGCTGTATTTGGGGACACACAATACAGACGACTCTTTCCTACTTAAATAGACAGGATGCAAAAACTGGAAGAAGGAAAGACCGGTAACATACCCAAATAGCCAAAGGACAAAAAGGTTATCAGGTTTCCACTGTCCACAGATCCTTAGAGTATGCACCATTCTTCATTCTCATAGATGTGAAATTTTAGATTTTGAAAGGATGTGGCTGTCATCAGGCCCAACCTCTCACCTTGAGACACGCACATGTTGCCATGATCAATAATATAATCCTTTACACAGTCAAAGAATTCTATCCCCCGTCTTCTCTTCTCTGGGCTAAGTAGCCCCAATTCCTATAGGAATTTTTTACAAATATGTTTTAATCCATTAATCTTTTTCATTTGTCCTCCAGTTGTTCACTCTTTCTCAGATTACAAGGTTCAAAAAAGGACACAAGATTCTAAAGAAAGACATAACCAACAAGGCTGGCCAGCTAGGCCTATGTATAGAAAAAGTTGAAAGCTGCCAGCCTGGTTTGATTTGAGATGCAGAAATCTCCCGGCTCTCCTCCCCTCCAGCCCCACTCACCAATCCAAAAATAGCTCCCCTGTCTTGCCTGCCAAAGCTGATTTTCCCATCACCAAGGGGCCCCTGGGAAAGGCGCAGAGGAAAGACGTATGCTATTTCTTAAGAAAATGTACTCGACTCTATGCTAGAGACATAATATACATTATTTCATTAAACTGCACAAATATTTTAAGATGCTATTAGTGCATATAATATGAAGAGGGCAGTAAGTAGTGAGGGAAAGATAAGAACATAAGCTCTCCCGCCAGACCTTAAAGTCCAGCTTCAACATTTACTGACTGTCAGACTGTAGCTAATTTGTTTCTCCTCTCAAAGACTCAGGCCTGACCTACAGTGACTACTAAATCTACCGTATAAGGATGCTATCATAAACAATGTGAGATGATCTACATGCATAGCCCAGTTCCCACAAATACTGACACACATTCAGTATATTTGAGCTACTGTTATTATCATCCCTATTTCATTGTTGCTTTCAGTTGCTAAGTTGTGTCTGACTCTTGTGACCCCATGGACTGTAGCCTGCCTCGCTCCTCTGTAGATGGGATTTCCCAGGCAAGAATACTGGAGTGGGTTGCCATTTCCTTCTCCAGGGGATCATCCTGACCCAGGGATCAAACCTGCATCCCCTACATTGCAGGCGGATTATTTACCACTGAGCCACCTAGGAAGCCCCATCCCTACTTTAGAGATAAGGAAATTGAGAGTCAGTGATATGAAATAATTTGTCTCAGGGCACAGAGCCAGGAAGAAACAGAATCTGAACCAAACTCTGCCTCCACATCTTGTGTTCTTTCCACTAGTTGTCCTGAAAGACCTCTAGTAAACTCTTTTGAGTTGCCTGGGAGAACTCACCTAACGAATTATCCTGTTAGCCCAAGTTTGGTCTACCCAACTTAGGATCCTAAGTATGTAGCCTTGACGTGATATCAGCAAGCAAATAAATAGGTAAGACTTCAGAGCCAGAGAGAATGAGTCAGAAGACAAGTTTCTGAGAAAATTTGGCTCTGTGAGAGAAGGGGCCAAAAGGTTTTTGAGGGAGCTGAACCATGGAAGTCTGCTGGGCAGAGACCCTGGGAACATTCGATAGCTGAGCACCAAGCACAAGGTCGGGCAGGCAGTGGTCATGTATGGATGTGAGAGCTGAACTGTGAAGAAAGCTGAGTGGCGAAGAACTGATGCTTTTGAACTGTGGTGTTGGAGAAGACTCTTGAGAGTCCCTTGGACTGCAAGGAGATCCAACCAGTCCATTCTGAAGGAGATCAGTCCTGGATGTTCATTGGAAGGACTGATGTTGGAGCTGAAACTACAATACTCTGGCCGTCTGATGCGAAGAGCTGACTCATTTGTCAAGACCCTGATGCTGGGAAAGATTGAGGGCAGGAGGAGAAGGGGACGACCAAGGATGAGATGGTTGGATGGCATCACCAACTCAATAGACATGGGTTTGAGTGGACTCTGGGAGTTGGTGATGGACAGGGAGGTCTGATGTGCTGTGGTTCATGAGGTTACAAAGAGTCGGATATGATTGAGCGACTGAACTGAACTGAACATATAAGAGCTATTCTAGGTGCTGGAGTGCACAACCCTGCCAGACCTTCCGTAAAAGGATTTCATAACCAGAGTCTGGGCTTCCCAGATAACTCTAATGGTAAAGAACCCACCTGCCAATGCAGGTAGAATAAGAGAGACAGGTTCGATCTCTGGATAGGGAAGATCCCCTGAAGGAGTGCAAGGCAACCCACTCCAGTATTCTTGCCTGGAGAATACCGTGGACAGGGGAGACTGGAGGGCTACTGGAGGACTTGACTAAAGTGACTTAACACACAAGCAGAGGCTACCCTTGGACCAGAGGAAAACTCATGTTCAATTTAACTTTGAATGCTTATTTTATAATAAATTTTCCCTCATTTTCTCCCAGATAATTATTTTAGACCTCAGGATGCCTATGTTTTGAAGAAATGGAAGGATGAGAGGGAAAGTAGTTCCGTTTGCATGTGAGATGCTGGACTCTCCAGAACATTCTAGACTTTTAATCCCTGAGAGTGAGAAGAAATAATGTCAGATGAGTCAAAGCACATTTCTATCAACCAAAACAAATGGTCAACTATTTTCTCTCTTCAGTTTTCTCTGGAGCTTTATTGTTCCTATTCATTGACAACACAGTCCCTCAATAACCTCTGGTGGACACTGGACTTTCTTAAAAAAGGAGGAGAGATGACAAGGAGGTTTGAAGGGTAGAAGAGAGCTTTCTTAATGATTCTTCACACAATGTGAAGATGAGGTCTAACTTGAACAGTCTTACCATTCAGCAAAATGAAGTGAATGTATTTAGTCAAAATTCACCCTCTTAGATGAGGGATCCAGTCATGATGATTGTGCCAACCTAGTTATTTTTTGAAAAGTCACAGAGAAATTCCCCTCAGAGAAAAGTTCACTCTTTCTTTGGTGCTGCTTTTCTCGGAAACACAGAATTTTAGCCCAAGCCGCAGGTCTTTACATCTATAAACACTCATCCTGCTTCCTAGAAGAACTTTGGTAATCTCACGTAGGGCAAGTTGGTGCGGAGAGCACAGAGGTGTCAAGCTCAGAGGAGGTGAGCCCCGTAACTAACCAGTGGGAAGAGAGATGAGTAGTGTGGCCCTGGTAACGGAGAAAGAGAGGCATCTCCAGCCACCATGCCTGCCTCTGCAGCGACACACCACCACCCTCGTGATCATTTGAAACCCTGAAAATAAGGCTGACCGACTTGGGGTCTGCCTAAGGGCCACAGATCCAGAAGTTAAGCCAAGGTCAACACAGGCTGGTAACTGATTGCCACAGGCATAAATGGGGATAAGGACATCCACTGTCTACGCAGCACCCAACGCCACAGACCTAATGCCCAAACCCTCACATCTGTCTGGCTGGCCCTGCACTTTGAAATAAAGGATTTACAAGATCATAAATCATCATCTTCAGACTAGAGGTTACACAAGGCAGTTACTACACGGAATTATATGTTAAGAACTCTCTGGAGCATTTCACAGAAGTGTGTGGACGGAAATACACTCCCATGACATCTTGGGTATACCATTTTGTGGGCACTTTGCACTGTACTTTCACATGCCTATCTTTCCAATTTTTCAAGAAGATTCTTCAGAACAAGAGCCATGTCTTAAATATCTCTCCATCACCATGCCTGCAATAGAGTCTAACACATTCTGGGAATGAATGGATGGATGAATGTTCAGTTTTATAGCAGTGTTGAAAAGATGTCCTGTCTTGACAACACTGCTTTCCTTTTTCTCTGAAGATGGGGAGAGCTCTGACCCCAAATAAAAAACATGATTTGTGCTTACTACATTCCAGTCTAAGATCCACCTTTGGTACTCAGTATATTTACAGTGAAGAAAAATGCAAAAATAAAATAAATAAAATACTCCTTGCCAAGACACACCAGCCATGATGAGGAATACCATCCCATCTTGCTACAATAACATTTCAGCTCCTCCTGTGAGGGCTCCTGTATGGCTCCCTGCTTGGGGAAGAGTGTAATAAGCGGGATGTGGTTAAACAATGTCCTCAAAGGATCTGAAACAGCTCTGAATAATACAAGCCTCAACAGGTCTTCAAGAGTTTTAAAAGAGAAAAAATGATTCTCCCCTACTTTTCAAACAACTGATTTTTTTGAGAGTTTGTTTTTTCTGAATACAGTGAACCCTGATATGCGATAAGTGGAAACACAAAAATGTGGCAAGAACACTAGAGAATAAGGAATGAAGGATGAGAAGATATGAACCCAAATAAAATTAAACAATAAGAATGTGTTGCTTTCAGTTCAGAGCAGGTAAAATAGGTTCATGGTAAAAATAAAAAACCAACACAAAAACATAGAATACAGGAGAATGAATAAGCAGTTTGGAAATTCAGATTTTATAGTTAAGAAGTTCAGGAATGCTAGCCAAGTATAGATAAGAGAATGCCAAGGAAAAGTAACACCCAGTAAAAGCAAAAAAAAAAAAAAAAACTAGACATTTCACTTTGCCTCCTCATACTGAAGTTTCTGTAGAACTTTAAAAAACATATTGGAGGAAAATCCTTCTATTTCCTTTACCACATAATTTTAGAGAGCTACACTCACTGAAGGTAGTATCTGGAGGCATTACATTAGAAAAGACCACAGTAGTTTTGGCAATCTTAAAGGGATTCTGTAAATGAGAGACTTATTTATCTTTATTAAAAAAATCTTCTAAATTAATCCACAGCATCAGATCTTATATATATATATATATGCATGCTATGTCTATGACCTAGTCAAAACTACTATGTCAAAACTGCCTATTGCCAAAACTACTATGGACTTTTCTAATGTAATGCCTCCAGATACTACCTACTATCAGTGAGTGTAGCTCTCTAAAATTATGACCTAGTCTTTTCCTTGAATGATATGCTTGGCTTTAAAAATATAAAATTTTTATTTTAAAAACACTGAACAAAATCTTAAAATATTTTTAAATGAAGAGATTATATATAATCACAATATCTAATAAAAACTCTTAACTTGGAGCATTTCCTTTAAAAAAGATTTTAAGAGTCCATAGTAGAAATTTTGAAAGAAAATTTTACAATGACCAGTGAGTTTAGCTATGAATACAGAAATTAAAAAAAATTCAATCCTAAATTTGATTTATGGAACTATAATGCTATCAGTGTGTATTTGAGATAATAGAAACCAAATATGTTAAGACACAGTTCTAGGCTATAGAGAAGTTCACATTTCTACTCTTTGAGGATTTTGAAAAAAAAAAAAAAATTTTTTTTAAGGTAATTTCAGATTGTCTTCATTTCTTCCTTAATATTTAAAAGAGTTAAGCAAATGGTCCGTGGTTTCTACTTCCAAGAACGTAATTTTGGGGAAGATTCCCTGGAGAAGGGAAAGGCTACCCACTCCAGTATTCTGGCCTGGAGAATTCCATGGACTGTATAGTCCATGGGGTTGCAAAGAGTCAGACACAACTCAGAGACTTTCACTTCATTTCATTTACATCGACTTGAATTAGCAGAGACTGACTGCTTTACTGTTCCTATCAAAAATGTTAACCAAATAACACTTTAAATGGTGACTTAACAAAACTCAAATTTTAACCCAATCACTCTAATCAAAGCTGACTGTGGGAAGTACACAAAATACAAAAGAGGGACCTTAAGTTACAAGATGAATAAGCTTCAGGGTTTTAAACAAAAACGTGGTGATTATAGTTGATAACATTGTGTGTATATCTGAAATTCACTGAGAGAGTTGATTGTAAATGTGATACCACAAAAAAGCTAAATCTGTGAGGTGATGGATGTATTAATTAACTTGATTGTGGTAATCACTTTCCAATGTATGTGTATATTAAATCATTTCACACACCTTTTAAAAATCATGTTGTATAAATTTATACAATTTTTATTTGCCAATCATAACTTAATAAAGCCAGAGAAGGGACAGTATAAAATTGAAAATGCTTTTATATTAAATAACTGTAATTCACACTCTATTATGGATACTATCAATAGAGCAATAAGAAAAATAATCAGAGATATTTGATGTGTTTTAAAACTTGAGATATCCGAAAGATGTTTGTAACATGACTATCATAGTTTAAATGCCAATAATGTGTGGGCAAATGAGACAAGGCTCAGTTTATCTGTTAATCCTCTTTGTTTTTAGCAGATATTAGATTAATGCTAGTAAAAGGTGGTGAAAACAACATAAAAAAGAAGCAAAAAATAGGAGAGCAGACATAAGAACAAATCAAGAAAATCCCTGAACAGAATGTGATTTACAAGGCTGACACTTTCTGGATAGCAAATGGGTTATAAGCTTGACTAATTATTGTATTGAGTTTTTAGCATCATTTATTAAAACATCCAAAAGAAGGGACTGAAGTTTATGCTGGTGAACTCATAAGTTATGCTAGGACTCATACGTTATTCTCATGAGAAAACTATTTGAGTATTGTCATCCTTCTTTTATAATTGAAAAAAACTTACATATGGAGATTGCACTGAGGAATATCTATGTCATTAAAAAGAAGTGGTCTCAGTCTTGAGACATTTTTTGCTTGAATTATGATATAAACATCTTTCAATTACCTTTTTAATTGATAATATCACGCAAATGCCCCAAACATGCTTTTAATTTAAAATATTCTCCATCTAAGAACAAATCTAGATAGGATATTATTAGAGATATTAGATGTTCTTCCTGGGTTTCTTCAATTCCTTTTAGCATTGCCAAACAAACACCAGTAATGTCTCTGTCTTGAGAAGGCTAAATTTGAATAGAAAATTACTGGCTTTATTATAATCACTTACAGACTTTTAAATAAGCTGTCAATATTTTCAATAATGTATTTCACTTTTATTTCAAATATTTAGTTAGATACGTACTTCCTTTTTCCACTTGCTCAGCTATTGCTAATTTAATGTATTCACTGAATAGGGTATCATGCTTCCCACAAACAAGCAAGAATTAAAGACACTATCCATAGGCAAAAGCTCATTATTGCTGGCTTGCTTAGCCCTTGGAATCAATCACATTTAAAGCAGCAATTTAACCCAATAACCCTCATCAACTTAACTATCTCCAGAGCTCAGTCTAAAACTATTCCTTATCTTCATACCACTGCAACTTGCAACTTGTTTTTTTAGAAGTCTGATCCTATGACATAGTTTGTTTCTGTAGGCTGGCACTCACTGAAATTCCCATGCAAAGAAAAGTCCAGAATCATCACTGCATTTGTACTTAGATTGTTCCAGAAGAAGGGTCCCATGTTATAGCTTCATCAGCATGATATCAATATATTTGATAAAGATCACAAAAATATCAGTACCAACTGATGTTATCAACACCAATATAATTTGAGAAAATTAAATATATTTTTGTATGTGTTTGTATTAGCTATAAGTTTATACTTTGATTTCTCCATGTATGCCTTTATAAAGGGAGGACACTGGAGTTTCAATTAAACTGTACATTTTAGGTGTTCATTGGTATTAAGGATAGTTTATATCAGAATTCTTAAGAATTCAACTTAGATATTTTGGCAGAAAAAAAAAAAAACACAATAGATAGCGTATAAAGTCTTAAATTTGAGCTCTTATCTCTAGACCCATTCTAGGTCTCAGTTTCTCTGTGTTTTAAATGAATAGGGCTTCCCTGGTGGCTCAGATGGTAAAGAACCTGCCTGCAATGTGGGAGATCTAANACACAATAGATAGCGTATAAAGTCTTAAATTTGAGCTCTTATCTCTAGACCCATTCTAGGTCTCAGTTTCTCTGTGTTTTAAATGAATAGGGCTTCCCTGGTGGCTCAGATGGTAAAGAACCTGCCTGCAATGTGGGAGATCTAAGTTCAAGCCCTGGGTTGGAAAGATTCCCCTGGAAAAAGAAATGGCAATCCACTCCAGTATTCTTGCCTGGAAAATTCCACAGACAGAGGAGCCTGGCAGGCTACAGTCCATGGGCTCGCAAAGAGTTGGACATGATGAGCAACTAACACTTTCACACTTTTTAATGAATGGGTTGAACTAGATGTCTCTGAATTCTCCTCTAATCCAACACCCTGAGATCATTTAAGATTTTGATGAATTTTTTTTGTTTGTTAAAGTTGGTGATTGTGAACTCCTCCCTTGAGTCCTCCTTTTAAGAGAGTTTGCTTTCCTGAGTTATCAATTGTTGAGAAGAAATATTATATACAGAACAATTGATATTCCAAAATTCATTGCTAGCAAATTTTGAAAAGGATCTGGGACATAACTATCCCTTAAACATTCAGGTTGTAAAAGAAACTATTTTATAGCCTTAATAGAGCTTCTTACAAACTGGTCTCCCTCTTTGTGTATTGACATTGGTTTTGAAAACTTTTTGTTGTTGTTTTTGTATTTAGGTACAGCTGATTAACAGTGTTGTGATAGTTTCAAGTGAACAGCAAAGGGACTCAGCCATACACACGCATGTATCCATTCTACCCCAAACTCCTGTCCCATCCATGCTGCCACATAACATTAAGCACAGTTCCATGTACTACAGAGTTGGTCCTTGGTGGTTATCCATTTTAAATATAGCAGTGTGTACATGTCCATCCGAAACTCCCTAACTTCACCCCCATCCTTTCCCCCATCCTTCACCCCCACAACCAAAAGCTCATTCTCAAAGACTGTGAGTCTGTTTCTGCATTGAAAGTAAGTTCATTTATATAATTTCTTTTTAGATTCCTCAAAAGGAATGTCATACAATATTTCTCCTCCTCTGTCTGACTTAACTCAGTATGACACTTTCTGTGGCCATCCATTTTGCTACAAATGGCATTATTTCATTTTTTTTAATGGCTAAGTAACATTCCATTGTGTATATGTACCACATTTTCTTTATCCATTCCTCTGTCAGTGGACATTCCATGTCTTGGCTATTGTAAACAACACTGCAGTGAGCTTTGGGGTGCATATATCCTTTCAGATAGATAATGTTTTTCTTTGAATATATGCCCAGGACTGTGACTGCAGGGTCATATGGTAGGCCTATTTTTAGTTTTTGTGTTGACACTATTGATACAGTCTGAGATTTAGCTAAGTTCCTGGGTACATAAAATCATAATAGGTATGGACTGATTCTCAGAATCTGGGATTCACCTTACCTTCCTGACCATCTTCAGAAATAACTTATCACTGAGTTGTACTAATAAAGTAATTCAACTTCCTAAATTCAGTGGTGAGTAATTAATAAGCTTCAGTTCAGATAGAAGAAAGTGGGGAGGAAAGGGAGAGATGGAGGAAGAAAGGAAGGGGAACGGAAGAAAGGAAGGGGAACAGAAGAAAGAACAATAATCATAAACTCATGTGTTGCTGGTGGGAATGTAAAATGGTATGGCCTTCGTAGAAAACAATATGCAAGTTCCTTAAAAATTTAAATCATAGAATTACCGTATGATCCAACAATTCTATGCTGGGTATGTACCCAACAAGACCTGAAAGCAGGGACTCGAACAGTATTTGCACACCAATGTTCATGACATCATTATTCATAACAACTCAATGAATAATTAAGGTATAATAGTTAAAGAAGAAACAACCCAATCCATGAACAAATAAATGGATAGACAAAATGTGGTACAACCAACAACAGACTTAAAAAAATGAAATTCTGACACATGCTAAAATGTAGCTCAAGCTTGAAGACCTACTAAGTGAAATAAAGCCACTCACAAAAGGACAAAGTATGATTTCACTTACATAAGAGGTACCTGCTGCTGCTGCTAAGTCGCTTCAGTTGTGTCCAACTCTGTGCGATCCCGTACTTAGAGCAGTCAAATTCATGGAGACCACAAACAGAAGGGTGGTTTCCAGGGGTTGAGGGGACAGAGGAATGGGAGGCTATTGTTTAATGGGTATAAAATTTAGTTTGGGAAGATGGAAAAGTCCAGGAAATGAAAGTGATGGTTGCACAACAATGTGAATATACCTAATGCCACAGAATTATATACCTAAAACTGGTTCAAATGGTAAGTTTTATGTTATGTGTATTTTACCACAATAAAAAATTACTCATAGTGGTATCAAAGTTTTGTTATTCGTTCTTATTCCCCTCATCTAGGAAAGCTGAGTGCACTCTCTATTTCAATGTTGCCCCATGCCAGGAATTGCCGGGAAATAAATATGATGTTCCAAGCAATTCCCCGATGGTTTAAAGAGATGAAGGAAAAGAAACAGCTGGTTTAAAAGTAGTCATACAATCTTCCACATGAGTCCCATGAATGAACTCAGTGCACACATTTAGCATGCAACAAAAACAGAAACCAGAACCAAACCAATACTCTCAATGGAATGGACAAGTTCATTGTTAAGGTTGTGGCCAATGCCATAGGATTTCCCTTGGGTAGACCCAGAAGATTGTTAGATGAAGGGGGAAAAAAAAAAAAAAGGATCTGAAGTCAGGATTAGAAGTGAATGAAGTAGAATGACAATAAGATTATGTGGAAATTGAAATTTGAAATTCTACTGTAAAGTTGTTCTGGATAGAATTCAGTAGAATTCAAGAAATTATGCAGCTAAACCAAAGAGAAAGAGAATTTTCACCATGCTGTTGAGAATAAAGGCATTGTGGAGATTAATTATCCAGACTGCCTTTCATACTGATTAAACTGTCATATTGAGTATGAAACTCAGCTCAATATGTCCATAGCCAAAGAGTAATAAAATCAAAGGATGTCAGAGGAGAAGGAACCATACATTTTATCTTATTCCATCACACCACGTTGGAGATAAGAGAGTTGACAGAGCTTAAATGATTTGCTTAACAATAGAGAACATAGTGCAAATAAAAGCAGAAGTCTTTGAATCTCCTAGCTAGTTCTTTCCACATTACACAACTTAAGTTATTGCACAGAAGGAGGAAAGATTGATATCACAAGAATAAAAATCATGTTCAAAAGAAAAAGAGGAATGTGGTTGCTTCATTCAGTTATCATTTCCAAACCAAAATGTTAAATAGATTTAAACCCAAAGGAGTTAGTTCTAAGAAGTAGTATAATGTAGCAAGTGAAAAGATAAAATGAAATGATGTTAAGTGTGTACTGCAAAATGATAATCTCTAAACACAGACTTTTTGAAGATTCATAGATTTCCAGTGATTTTTTTTTACCATTTGTTCAAAAAGCAATTGGAAAGGAAGATATAATGAAGTCTTTAATATCTGGGATTCTAATTTATATATTTCATAACATTTATTGGAAATATCAAAAGAAAGCATGTACTTTAAAAACTTTAGAGAAGCTATAAATTAGTTGACAAGCCAAGGCCCCTATTTCTGAGTCATTCTAATGACATTTTCCAATTTCCCTATGGCACATAGGCAGAATATGGAGAAAGTGTCTAAGTGAACAAAGGAGGGTGCAATTGTGTGTACGAGCTCTCATATCTACACAATGTATTTTTCAGATGTTTGATAATGCCTCTGCCTGCTACAAATTCACCTGACAAGGAAAATAAGACTACTTAAGAAAATAATAGTTTTACTCCAAACACTCCAAACAATAGCATGTCCAAGTTGATCAGGTGACATCAAAGACAGCAGAGCTCTCTAGCTGGCTTACTCCCAATGTTAGCATAATTATCACAGTAATCTGTGGCTCCTCACTGAGAGGGGGCCGCAAGCCTAGCATCTTCCACCCTCAAATCTGAAAGGCACTTCAGCACTGTGGTCATCACATTTATTTAACAAAAGGAGAGGACATTTGCAGTTTCACAACTAATTAGTAACTGCCCAAGGACCAAAACCTAGTCCTTCTGCTCCCAACATGTTTTTCCCTATAAATCTCACTTTAAGAATGGCTCCAATAATCTTGCAATTTGAACAATTTTTTTTTCCACCATAGGCAAATTTTTTTTTACTTTTATTTCAGAGAAAATCAGGCAAAACTCAGATATAAATTAGTATGTGTGTGAAATAAATTTCGCTGCTGCAGAAAAGCTTAATATCCAAAAGTCTGATAGATGAGATCTGGCTTTGTTAGTCATGTTAGGACTGAAACCTTTCATCTTATATCGAAGTTGGATTTTTAGAAAATATGGCTATTTGAATAAAATGTCTCAACCCAGAAGATCTGCTGTTAACTAAAATTCAGCAAGGAACTCAGCAGTTGAACTGGGATATATTAATTTCTCCATCAATGCCTTCTTTTCAGAGAGGTTCCATCATTCTTTCTCTCCATTGAGTCTATCCTCTAGTTCATTGCTTCTAGTAACTGCCCCCAGCAATTCTAAGACTTTTCCTCCATCATACTGTGTGCTACCTTTCAACCTTCTTCTCTTACCATTCTACTGTTGAAAACAAGTTTACAAAGAATTTTTTTCATCCCCCAAGGATCTTCCAACAATGGGATCTTCCTCATTTGTGGGGTTGTGGCCAAACTGCTACCACTCAAGCTGCTCATCCAGGTTCCTGCCTAATGCCCCTGCTGTCTCTTCACAATTTCTCTCCTGGACACAAGCCACTGCTTCCTGTGCAAACCACCTTGAGCCAGGACAAGCAACAAGAGGACCAGCAGAAAGACCCAAACATCTGTTAGTAGAACCACGGCATAAGCCATGTCAGGAAGCACCGCAAGTTAGAAAACCATGTAGGTTATTACTGACAGCAACAAGGGTAGGGCTGAAAGAAATGCTTTTGAGTGTCTAATAGGCACCAGGTCCAGAGTCTTGACAACAACTCTGTAAATGGGTATTTTCTTTCTTTTACAGTTTGGAAACTGAGCCTCAGAGGTCCTCGAGGGTCGAGTTTGGGTCAGTCCTTTTAGATGGCACTGGCACACCCCTGAAGATGGTAAAGTACCTGCACAGCACTTCACTCAAGGTTAAGGCTCCCACAAGCAGAATTAGAGCCACCTTCCACCATTCATCCAGATGCGTTGCTCCTTCTCATCTTGCCTCTGGCCTCTCCCGATTCTGAGCCACCTCGCTTTTTGCTTTATTCTTCCATTCAAGGGATCCAACACAAGCACCCTTGTATGTTGATAGTTTCTGGCTAGGCCATTTCATACAGCACATTCTTTCACAGGAAAGTGACAAATGATGGATAATGATTCACACCCCACCTTTCACAGATGTGTCATGAAACTAGCCTGCCTATTAGCTAATATGTGTGAAACTGTCCTGACTTTGTTTTCTTCCTTTAAATATACAAACCCCACTATCCAGGAGATGCAAATTTGAAAAAAAGTTTTTAAAAGACCACACGTAACAGCTTCAAAACAGTCTTATGCACTTCTAAGTTTTTAAATAACTTAGCTTGCAGACATGAGAACAAAAGATTTAAAGCCAATTCATTCAATCTGATGGCAATGCTTCTGAATAATTATATATAGTACTATTTTGAACACTCTATGATCTAATATAAATGTGTGGATCACAATAAACTATGGAAAATTCTGAAAGAGATGCGAATACCAGACCACCTGACCTGCCTCTTGAGAGACCTGTACGCAGGTCAGGAAGCAACAGTTAGAACTGGACATGGAACAACAGACTGGTTCCAAATCGGAAAAGGAGGACGTCAAGGCTGTATATTGTCACCCTGCTTATTTAAATTATATGCAGAGTACATCATGAGAAACACTAGGCTGGAAGAAGCACAAGCTGGAATCAAGATTGCTGGGAGAAATATCAATAACCTCAGATATGCAGATGACACCACCCTCATGGCAGAAAGTGAAGAGGAACTAAAAAGCCTCTTGATGAAACTGAAAGAGGAGAGTGAAAAAGTTGGCTTAAAGCTCAACATTCAGAAAACGAAGATCATGGCATCC